>OX235271.1:160575701-160741578 GCA_944472155.2 Trichobilharzia szidati | reverse complement strand
TCCATTGCATTTGGTTCTCTGCTAGGGTCTTCACCTGGCTCCATGTCTGCCCACACGTTTTCATCTCCTCTTCACATGACCTCCTCCAAGTCACCCTTGGACTACCAACTCGCCCTGCATAGTCATATTTTGTTGTTGTACCGTGTCGTTGAGTGCAAATGCTGTGTAAATGCTGACTCAATTACCACCAGCGCCAGTTCCCAGCTGAAACAGCTGTGGAAGCAACTAGATGTTAGTTGCTCCCAATTAATATGTAAGGCATCAAAGTCACTCATTTTCAGACACCAATTTTTATTAATGGACTATCGCAAGTGATACAGGACGAAGTAAGACTGGCAAACGGGACTTCTGTGATTGACACCAATCATTAGAGCACACTCATTTTGTTTAATAACGAAACTCACAATGACACACGTGCCATTAACATGCTTTCTGAAGCTGTTAACACATTATTATTATTGTTCCCTTGGGTTCCTAGTGGAACATAGGGCTTCAACTGCACGTCTCCACTTGCTTCTGTCTTCTGCTGTATTTTTCACTTGCATCCATGTTAATCCATACTATTTCAGTTCCTCATCACACGATCTCCTCCATGTCACCCTTGGACGTCCCACTCGCCGCTTACCTTTCGGGTTCCACTCGAGGGCCTGACGCGCGATGTCACCCAACGGCCTTCTCAGCGAGTGTCCAATCCATCTCCACTTTCTCCTGCATATTTGTTGGGCGATTGGTTCTTTTTTTGTTTGTTCCCATAGCTTCTTTTTTGTGATTCTTTCCGGCCATCTAATCCTCAGTATAGAACGAAGACAGTTTATTTATTTTTTTATTTCGATTTACAACTTGATTCCACACCGTATTTTCAGTACAAGTGTGGAATTTTCAGCATGGATATCGGTAGCCCAAATTCAGGCCGACCATAGATATCGGGTGTGCGCCGGCAGGGGATCGAACCCCGGACCATGTGCATGGTCGGCGAGAGTCCTAACCACTGTGCCACCGACGCACAGTTATTGATAAAGGTCTGCAACCTGTCGGAAATGTTCTTTGTGACCCGCCAAGTTTCTGATCCGTATAGCAAAACTGACTTGACGTTTGTATTGAAAATCCGAATTTTGTTGTTGATGCTTAGTTGAGTGACGAAGATTTCCAGATTGGTTTCAGGTTGATGAATGTGTTTCTCGCCTTCCCGATTCTCGATTTGACATCCTCGTCCGTTCCTCCTGTAGTTGAGACAATGCTCCCTAGATAAGTGAATGAAGTAACCTCTTTCAAATCCCTCCCGTTGATGGTGATTAGCGGTGGATGTTGCCGCTGCTGTTGTTGTTGTTGGTTGGTTGGTTGGTTATTTTCATAACCTCCGTCTTGTCTGTGTTCACCTGGAGTCCTGTCTTTGCTGCTTCTTCGACCAGTTCGTCGGTTTTCGCTTGTAAGTCTTCGATTTTGTGTGACATCAAAAATAAATCATCCACGCGCGAAATCCAGGTCTTCTAGGTTTTTCACGTCGGTCCAGGATATCCCTGTCTTCTCGTTTTCCACTGTCTGACGCATAATCCAGTCCACCACAATTAGGAATATCATTGGTGATAATAAGCACCCTTGTCTGACTCCTGTGTTTACTCCAAACGCTTCGCTGGGTTTTCCGTTGTGGATCACTTAACATGTGCCATTGTCGTACAGCTGTTGAATAAGGTTAATGAATATTCGGGGTACGCCGTAGTACTCGAGTAGTTTCCAAATTACTTCGCGGTCAACGCTGTCGAAGGCCTTCTCAAAGTCTAGAAAGTTTAGATAGAGATTTGATTGCCATTCCATGCTTTGTTCGATGATAATGCGTAGAGTTGCAATTTGGTCAGAACATGATTTGCCTTTCCTGAATCCAGCTTGTTCTGGTCGGAGTTCTGTATCCAGTGCGTCCTTTATTCTCTCCAGGATGATGCGACTCAGAATTTTACTTGGCGTCGACAGGAGCATGATTCCTCGCCAGTTCTTACAGAGTCCTAGGTCGCCCTTCTTTGGTAGTTTCACGAGGTAACCTTTCCGCCAGTCAGTAGGCACTTTTCCCTCTTTCCAGACCTTTTGCAATAATGGAGTCAGCATATCTGCTGTCGTCTCTGGGTTCGCTTTCAGTGCTTCCGGGAGTATTTCATCTGGTCCAGCTGCTTTTCTAGCTTTGGACCAGCTTTGGACTCCACTTCATTTCCGATTAACGACTGCCTGCTCTGGCAGAGACACATAAACGCGAGTGTTGTGACGGTCACAACCATTAAACACTATCTCTAAGTGGTTTCTGTAACATCAGAATGTAGTCGTTCGGACAGTACTCCTTGCTCTGAAAGCCCAATTAGCGGCAGGATAATGAACCACAAAGCAGGTGGTCTGTGACTTGATCTACGGCCGACAAGTTCCTGAGGCTAACCTGGCCGGTCGTAAGTCCGGTAGAGAAGGAGAATTAAGCGCCAGTATAGGAACA
The DNA here is from genome assembly GCA_944472155.2 of Trichobilharzia szidati. Lineage (NCBI taxonomy): Eukaryota > Metazoa > Platyhelminthes > Trematoda > Strigeidida > Schistosomatidae > Trichobilharzia > Trichobilharzia szidati. The sequence continues at coordinate 160,739,108 of OX235271.1, read as the reverse complement.
CACCGCGTAAACAAACACCACTGCTAATGAAAATTCCTAACTCCAGCCAGAACTTCTTTGGAAAGCAAAAGAAAAAACACTGGATTACCTGCTTTTGTACAGAATGATGAAAAATCTGTATGTTCATTCGACCTGTAAACAGAGGTCACAGCAACACAAGTTTCTGAGATTCCACCACTCGAAAGACCAATATCTTAGGGTCTCCCCTCTTTATCTGCCTGGGCCACTGACTCCGCCATGGATTTTCTCTTTTCAACTCTATCCTTGAATGGCAGATCAGGCATCGCCCTTAACTTTCGATCACCGACCTTAAATGTATCATTGAAAGTAACATTCCATCCTGTCTCATGCCCTGTCACTATTCTGAGTAGCCCTCGAAAACTTTGCATAGTAACAGCATTCCGCCATGTGATCCAGATGACCTATTTTTGCACGAGACTGCCAGTTGTTTATGTATACATGCTCGTCAATTAGACTTTGGATGATGTATGACCTTCACAAGGTCGGTTTGCCGTCGTTCACAGATTGAAAGCTTCGCACATGTCTTCAACAGATAGCAAATTAAGCGAGGTGCGGACATTGATTGTCCCTAAAAATCGAAGAACACCCGTACGTAGTTCATGGCCTTCAATAGTTGAGGTTAGATGAAGCAGAAACCTTGAAAACTTATCTAGGTTTTGACAAAGCAGCTCAAGTTGATGGTCTGCATGAAAACTGACAAGAAAACCTGGAAAATTTTCATGAAGCCGTCATCAGAAACCCGTGATAGTCAGCATTTGCAGAAGGGCTGTGATTTTGTGAATGCCTTTTTGAAAGGTTTCAAGTATGAGGATGCCCTAGCGGTTGTAAGAATAGATGGGATTTACGTAGATTCGTTCCACATAATGGATGTTAAGCAGACACTCAAAGTAAGTTCACTTCGTCTATTTCTGTTGTTTTGACATCCGTGTTTTGGTTAGGATTTTCTTTAGTTTGTCTTGATTCTGATTGTGTCAAGTCCTAGACGATTAATTGTCCCTCGATGTGTTATTTATTGTTATTTTTGATATATTTTAATGGTAAGCCTGTGTATCGTTGAGTGAAATTTACTCATATGTGATGAAACTCATAGGTGTACTTGACCAGAAAGCTTTAGTGTTAATGTAGAAACAGATTTAACGGCACGCGTTCACCAATTGTCACTTGCTTCATTAAATTACTTCCAGCCATCCTTTTGACTAGTGTATTTTTATCCTTGTACACAAGCATCTTTATTTTTGTCTATACATTCGCTTTCATTGGCTGCTTGTTACTGTTTGAGATTTCAATATACAGTGTGCTTCGTTGAGTAAGTAAACAGTTTTCTGGAACTCGGTTCCCAACATCCTTTTGCAATGTTCGCACATCGACACCAATTGAGCTAAAACCCAAGGAAGTTTCACTATTGATTTTTGTCGTATCTCAGAGACAAACTTACAAGCTCCGAAATAGGCGAGTCAGTCAACTAAATGTATATTTTACTGTATCTATCAAGTCATCATATCACATCGGTGTGCGGTTTGAATGATATCTGTGACAAACTGAGTGCTGATTAAAGAACTGTCTTATCAGTCGTGGACTCCCATCTGTTAGGCCAAATTAATGATCAAGTCGCCAGATAAGCGTTATCTGATTCTTGCCTCTGCCAACGAATGACGGTGCAATATTTCTGTCTTTAGCTACGTGATCTCAAACAAATACTCTCGAAAGATATAGTGTTATCAAAGGGATTGTATGTGCCAATCGGTAGCTAAACCGGATGGAGTTGTTTATGTGGTCAGTGGAGATTAGGTAGTCGTAAGCCAAATAGTTACAATTGTTTACCACAGCTTGTGTTGACCATGACTTTTAACCAGCATCAATTTCTGACACGGAAATCGCCTTAGTGTTCACTACTTGGTGTCGGCTTCTGCCACTCACTCTTGTACTCACATCAGATTGCTATGAACTGCTGATATATTGAACTTATAAAGTACTGCCACACCATCTGGTGCACTCGTCTGAGTCCAGACCTTTTTTTAGTGTGTGGCATGTTTCTGGTGCAATTTTCTGATCTTAAAGGCCATCCCAAACAGATCGACGTAAGAAAATTAAGTGCATCTGCTACTTCAGCTAAACACCAAACTGAGCAAGACACAAGTATTTTTACTGTTAATTCAGGCGTTCTGCCAAGGACTCAGATTCCTGCGAGTTCCTATCAACACCTCGATACCGGTCTACACATTACGGTGGAGGACGTGTAAAATGACGTGTGTATGACACCTAACGAGACCAAGGACCGGAAGAAACTCCATGAAGTAAAGCGTCATTAACACATTGGCCAGTCGAATTGTTTTTGGCTTTTGTAAAGATGGTTGTTGAATTATGGACATCCGCCTGACTAGATTTTTTGGGAAATTGTGAGATATTTAACTGTCCCACCAATGTGAAATAAATAATTGTTCAGGAAAAACAGTTTTCTTTTTCAGCGTGGAAATATCACTTTTCAACTTCACTTTCAAGCTGTAAAATCGTATTTATATTACGGTAAAAGGCATTAAGTGGCACTAGAAGCTGCTCATTCAATACACATAAGACAAGAATAAAGATAATGTAAATGGTGTACTAAGGGGTAGAGTTGAATTGGATGAATCGCAAAACTTTTAAATACTGTCTTTCCTTATAGAGAAATATTACCAAACTTTTCAGGTTTTTCAAGTTACTTAGAACTCATTTACGCGGTACCAGGCTTTAAGCTGCACAATGTATGAAGTTTGATGATACTACACAGTAGGCGATTCGATCCCCAAACTAGTCGAATGCTTGATTAGTCACAAAACTCGTGTTGCAAAACACCAGACGTGGCTATGGCATCTGACCTAATTAGTGGAAAAAGCCGTAATGCGGTGTAGATTAAAATGCGCTAAAGTTTTGACATTCGAACTAAAGACAGGATTTATATGATTTTGGTGTTCTGTTTGTAGTTCTTAGTCTAGTTGTAAATATTAATTTTTATCTCACCAATAGTTTTTGGTTGTTAAAGAACTTTCATCCCATATGTTCCAGGCTATGATTTTCATATCATATGGAATTTAGTTGTGGGAGTGTAGTTCATTGGCCATAACACTATTTTCAACCATTGTCTGTCAGGCACGAACCTCACTCCACCTACTTCAACCTAAGAGACTGTGTAGTATCAATAGCTCTCATAAAACACAGAGTTTTCATGCACTAGGCTGAGTCACGCTCATTATGTAAGGGCTGATGATACTACCCAACAGCTCTTGTTGAAATATATGAGGCAAGTCGAGAGCATAAGCCAGTGAACTACACCTCTCCACTCAGTCTGTTTGGCTCGTAACGTGGTACATAGAGAATCCGTTCCATATTAGTTCATTTATTTCACTCAATACAAACGTGAACTTCATGACGTATTGCATCAGATGTAACACAATTGTGGCTCAATGTAAGTTGCTCATAGAAATGACATACAGATTCTACTGGGAAAGCGAATATGACTTTATTTAAGAGTGAGATCGAAATTAACTTCCTGATATAGTTATTTAGTTCTTAGATGGAGAGAAAATTTGACAAAATATGAATCAACAAAGAAAATTAAATGTTGCGTATTATGTGTGTTTAGATAGGTTCCTACGTTTTAATATTGTTTTTCCTCTGGCAGTTGTCTGTCTGGCGTACTTCATTCTTCACTAAGTTAACCGTAGTACACACTGTGAGGTATATTACTTGAAGGTTGCATGCCAATATATTCTGATTTGTCTCAAGTTAAGTGACTTTATTGTAAACCATTGAAAGTCACATTTCTTCCCCTGTAGTTCTGTCATATTTTATTTAAAACGCTTTCTGCTTCAAGCAAAGACGTGTAAAGTACTTTTTATTTCTCTCATAAATACCCTGTTAAGTTACATAAGTATAATGCTTCAGTCTTCTTTCGTAAAACTTTTGTCTGGGAAAGATGACTTGACTGCTTTTCAGATTATGAGGAGATTTCAACATCGTGGCTACGTTTTGCAGTTATAAAGAAAAATAGGTATTGTCTTAGAACCTCCATAATCCTTACTAGTTTAAGGTAGTAGCTATCATTATACACAAAAGGTCGTTCTGGAATGCTTTGTTTTTCGTTTTGATTGTGTTTTTTTTAATTTTGTCGCTTACATGTCTTAATTTAAAGGTCTGACTATCAAGGATACAATTTTATGCATTTACCATTTTCTAATGGGATTCCATTTAATGTGTGTGTGACCCAGATACATTCAAAAAGATATCTGGAGTAGCATCAGTTAATTTTTCTTGGTTTTCATTCTGTTTTCTTCTGTCTTAGGGTGATCACATGGCTCGAGCAGTTGGACGTATCTGTGGTGCTAAAGGTCGTATTCGTATGTGCATTGAAAATGCTACACGAACTCGTATAGTTGTTGCAGATGAAACTATACATATTCTTGGTAGCAATGATCGTATAGCTGTAGCTCGACGTGCAATATGTGATCTTATATTAGGTGCTCCACCAAACAAGATATTTGGCAAGATTCGAACGCATGCCGCTAGACTGGATTCATCATTGTGATGATATGGATTTACAATGTATAGCTTATTTTTTAACTATCTTTTAACTTGAACATTGAAAGTATACCTTTGTGTACAGTATGTTGGCGAAATATTTTTTACGACCATTATTTCAAGTGTTCGATTCAAATAAAGATAGCTTACAAAATCCTGTATCATAAATGTTGTTGTTCATAATTGAAGACACTTTAAACCCATGTATTTACTGAGACAATAATAGTGAATAATTGGCCTATGTTGGTTTCTATGGGTGAAAGATTATTTTAAGGCCTTCTCCAATTTGTAGAACTAAGTTGACTAGATGCTATACCAAAGTTTACAGTTGTTGGTTAACAGTGTGCTTGAATAAACTAGACAGCATGAAGCAGGTGCCTGCGTTGAATACTTAACTCTCATTGTAAGTAGACTTGTGCTGCATCAGTTTGCATTTTGTCAGATCGACTTCTAAAGCAAAGCTTTTTGCTTTATCAGTAATTTAACCGAATGCTTTCAATATATCAAGTGCATCAGTTCAATTTGCTACACTCCGTGAAACAAAAAGGCAGAAAAGAGAGAGAAAAGAAGAATAATTAACAGAAATGTAAGATGGTGTAGTGGATAAGTGAGATTAGGAAGGGTTACACTGAAAACGATTTTGAGTGATGTCACTAGTCGTTTCCAGTCATTGGTTCTTAGAATCCCGAGGACCCCAACCAAGAAGTGACTCGAAACATCTGTCAATTATTTCATGAGCTGATTCCCATAAAACTTTTTCAACGAAATCGTATGTCAGCTAACATTGATCATCGATGTCTAGGCGTACGTAACACATGTTATAGCCGTCTTAATCGATGTCACTTCATAACCTCGTCGATTGACTTCCCGTCCTTAACTAACACTGAACGTCTATCCTCAGTATTGGTCATCCTACTGTACCACTTAACATGGGAGATAAAATACAGACAGTTTTTATCAAAACCAACTAGAGTCTTCATATCTTCCACTTTCAATGGCCACATCTCACAACCGTAAAGGATGACGGAATAATCTGTCGTTAGAAGTAGGTGATTTTTCCCTGGAAATTACCGTACTGCGCTAGATTTTATTATTTCAGGTAATTGATTGTCGGAAGGAAAGGAATTCAGAATGACAAAGTAACAAATGGCGTAAACCGTTTTTGAGTATGTCTCATGATTAACTCATAAGGTGAACGGTGAAACACGCTATTATTGATAAAACAGTAAGGGTATTACTTTATGAAATAAAAAACAATGCATTAAGGACTCAGAATTTTGCTTGTAGCATGCATTAGTAGTGATGGCGTAAACTTGTTTAGTACGTGAGGGTTGAACGTGTGAGTTAGAAAACATCTTCGTTAGTGAGATACATACATTGCCAATTAATCTATAAATTTAACATAAGTAGTTCAAAGAGAGTGAGCTGTATTATTACTGGTGGTGGCAAAAGATTTGGTTGTTCATGTTTTCAAACTAAACTGTGTTCAAGGTATGAAAAATTCCCAAGTCATAAGTCAGCAAAGAGATCTCTTTTCGTAACTTCACTTGATGTTAGTTGACAACAAAGGTCAGAGGTCATTGTTAGTTAGTAAAAAATTGAGTCAAAGTGTATGCGAAGTAGCACTATTTGGAAAATTTAGAATAATTTTACGTAGTCATGAGGATATTGACAACTAATTAGTTCAGCGATGAATAATCGCTTGGAAGTAATTGAAAAGAAACCGGAGAGAACAAGAATTGAAAATAAAAATAATAAAAGAGGACTACATAAAGCTTAATATACAGCTGTTCAGGACATTGTCCATACGTGTCTATGAACCCATCGCCAAATCAACGTTGGACTCAAATAGACCACATAGCCATAGGGTATCGTTGGCGAGGGTCAGTAGAAGACTGCCGCTCCTTTTGGAACACGTGCGTAGACTCCGATCGCGCTCTGGTCCACGCACGTTTATGCTTACGACTAAACGGACATAAGAAATTGCTGGCAGCAAAACAGTTACGTCCCCAACTAGATCGAGATACTGATTCCCTATTTAAGGAAGAAATAGCGAAACGAGTGTGTGAGGTCGACAGCAGGATTTCCCCTGAGGTAGCCTGGCACAACATACAGTAAGCTGTAGATACATCTTTAAAAGCTGTTAACAAGCTAAAACCAAAAGTTAGTAAGAGCCACCGGATCTCTACTGCCTCATCCGAACTGATTGACGCAAGAAGACTTATTCTGACGAGCTCCGATTATGATGGAGAGCGAAAGCTACTCAAACGAAAACTAACAAGAAGCCTTCGTAACGACCGTGAACGGTGGTGGGCGACAAAAGCGAAAGAGATGGAAAAGGGATCGGCGATTGGTAACACCAGACAACTATTAAGACGTATGAGGGAAACAGGTGGCGAAAACCAAATGATAAGTGAAACAATCTGAGAAAAATGGCACCATAATTGGCTCCCAGGACAAACGACTGGAGCGCTGGAAAGAACACTGAGGAGCAGTTTAATTAGCCTACAGCCACACTCAACTTACCGAGCACCCAACACCTCCCTAAATGGGATATAGACACAGGTCCTCCTTCCTTAACTGAGGTTACTAAAGCTGTCACTAATCTGAAGCAAGGCAAAGCAGCAGGACCTGATGGAATGACTCCACAGGTATTTAAGTACGGTGGAGACAGTTTACTGTCTGCGTTTACTAAGGTACTAGACAGCGTCTGGGAATCAGAGGAAGTCCCATCGGGTTGGTGTAAGTCATTGATTATCCCGATATACAAGAAGGGAGAGAAGTTTTCCTGTGATAATCACAGGCGGATTAGCTTGACTAATGCGCCATCTAAAGTTCTAGCCTCAATATGGTTATACAGCACAAAAAATGACACAGTAGTAGACTGGGAAAAAATCTATGAACATTCTAGGTTAGTTATCAAGAAAAACGAAGAGAAATATACAAAATGGTGGTTAATAATATGTGAATACGTAAAACTATATACTACTGGTTGATTGTGATGAGTAGTTGCATTCCACTCAAAATTAACCAGCAGTCCTTGCTAGCCAGACCGAAGTGATCTAAACAGCGGACGACCGTTTCGCTCATTTAGGGCCGAGATCATCAGCGGAGCACCGTGTATGACTCAGCTCAGAAAGCCGAATCAGTTCAAGCCGTCAGATTTCTCCCTAGCTACTTTGGCGAACTGGTAATGCCTTAGATCCAGTATGCAATTAACACAGTTCAAGGAGGCAGAATTTCAAATCACAGCTCCTTTTAGAAAGTAAAATTATTTAGATCACAATAAGTGATCTACCCGATACCATTAACAGGAATTGAGACAGCAAGCATAAATGAGGAAAACTGTAACGGTAAAAGACAAGAGACTTGGTAAAGGAATGTTTTTTCGGAATTTGGTATCTCTATATAGCGAAATTATTAACACCTCATCTTCGACGCACAATTTACACAGATCTTCCGTGTTGTGCTACTTCTCGCCTGCCTTCATATTGTCTTTCTGTGTTCCTTTCACATCTCCCGTGTATCTCGGCAACGCTATATCGCTTGGTTTCTCTGACATCAAATATGTCTCCTTGCTATTTGATACTTCTGTGCACTGATGAACGTCTCTTCTTATATATATACTACTGACAAATCTTATCAGTAGCACACACTACTAATTGACTAGACTACTTCTATCTGTCTGGCTGGCAAACATTGCTAGTTGATTTGGTTGGTGTACAACTACTCCTGTCAATCCTCTTTTAGAGGAATTTTGAGTCTCTTCTGATTTTCAGACTTCTTCTAATAAAGCTGGGGTGATAATTGCAAGTGACTAATCAAATCAAGCGATTGAGCTATGCGTGAAATCCAAAAACATAGAATTTGTTCAAAATACGGTATTCTATTACACAAACATGATATTTAAATTATGAGTTTATGTAGGAATGTGGATCAATTGCAGTGTCATTTGCTTCTTGGTTTTCTATGATCTCTGACTGACCTGTTTCAATGTAGAACTTTGCACAGATGTTCACCAGTTCGAGTTGTCACACTCCCTCCATGTAGCACACAAAGCAAGAGAAGAGAGTATAAACAGATAAAAAAGAGAGATAATAAACAGAAATATGAGGCATAAAAGGGATATGGCAGAACAATATAGTTTTATTGTACATTATAAATCACAGAGAGTGAATCCATCTACGCTATTATCAAGAACGAGGATTTTGAGCCATTTCACCAATTGTCTCCAGCCTTCAATGGTTCTTACCATCCCAAGGACCCCAACCAGCAAGCCTACACCTCCCTATGTGGCTGGCTACCTTAAGCTAACTGTCAAAGATTTCATGGACTGATTCCAAGTTTTGGTTTGACCACCACTACCTCTTTTCCAACCTGACCCATCCTATGTTAGCTGACATAAAATGCGTAACACATGTACTAACCGTCTCAACCGATGTAACTTAACAACGTCGTCGATCGTTTCCTCCTCCTTACCTAGCTGGCACTCGACCGGTGCCTTCACTACCTCCCTATCTTCAAGCTAGGAATAAGTCGATGTAATCCAGTCCTGTAGCATCATCTTACATTTGACGAGAGTGAATCTCATGCCAAACATTTGCAGATTTCTGCCAACATCTTCACCTAGAAGGACTATATTATCTACATATTCTAAGTCAACGAGACTATTATTCCCTGGTAACAAGTCAATCACTGAGTCTCTGAAGTCGGTTTGGGTTAAGTTCATTAGTACATCTACAATGAAGTTAAACGGAGATGGTGACAGTGGGCATCCCTGGCTGTCACCACTTCAGATGACAACTCTTCCGCCGTAGACTATCGCCTGACTGACTGTATGAGTTCGATTAAAGTGCTTTGGTATGTACCAAAATCTGTAACTGATGTTGGTTCGTGAAGAAATCTGCATTGAAATCCCTGAAAAATACCCAGAATCTAAATATCTGTTTTCAGCATATTGATGGCTACTTAATGGGTGTCCTGATACGGTACTGACAAGTCATGAGGAGTTGTTTCCATCAGGTCAAGGTGAAGCTGATGCTAGTCGAAGGCAATGCTCAAGGGTAGTACTGTATTAAGAACTGATAAAGTGCGAATTCACAGATTTCTGAGTGGTTGAATGATCAACAGGATCGCCTTATGACCTGAAGGTTCTGCGTTCGATCCCTAGCGGGTGTGCATTGTTAGAGAGTTCCAAATTAGAACGAAATATCTATGCAGTACTACGTGATTTTCAACGATCTAACTGATATTGATTCATGACGAAATTCTACATACAAATATAATAAATTAACCTCGAATTGTTAGGTGTTTAGGCTGTATGCAGTCAAAAACCCCGTAGCTTTGCGTTATTAAGAAGATAAAAACAGCAGTTCTGTATCAAAAGTGACCAACAGTCAGAAGAAAAACATTGCGCTAACGGACAGATCAAGATTAGAAAGAAATTCTTAAAAATAGTGTTCAACAGAGAGTAAGAGAAAGTAAAACAAATACCGATGAACCACACAAAATAGAATGTTTATACGATAAATGAGATAATTTCCAATGGAAACCAATACCTATGGTTACGACGTAACGAAATTGTAAACAAAATTAAACTCGTACTACTAACTAGTAATAAGTAGTATGAATTCAAACACACAAGAAACAGGGATAAAAGAATACATAAGAAAAGAATTAACAAGGTATGCTCTCAAATATAATGATAAGGCATTTAAATACTAATACTTTTCATTATATCTGTCTGCCAGTATGGTTAACACATTCAAAAAATTAAACTGAACATTAGAATAGATTCAGAGGAATCTAAGTCATGTTTGAATATTACTGGTTGCTCACTATACGCGTTTAATTTCAAAGTAATAACCCTTACTGAAACTATTTCTAATGCTGAACGTGAGAATCTTCTTGCATAAATCGTGCATTGAATAACATTAAAGTTTTTGTATTTGTCTTTAGTATGAAAATATGAAAGCTTTTTTTAGAACAAAGTGGAAATGTGTTGTTGAAGCCCTATGTTCCACCCAGAACGCAAGGGGATAATAATACATAAACTTTTCTCCATTTCTTTTTTTTAAATTATCTAATTGTGTTTTTGGATCCCAACATGACCTCGCACACAGTTTTAGTTTGCTGTCATGTAGAGCAATACTCAACAGAAATGAGGAGAAAATGTCCTAGAGATTTGAGTATTGCTTCATAGGGTGCAACACAGCGTCACACGATGCTCTGCCAAATATCACTTTACTTGAAGATCCTGTACGGAGAGTAGATATTTTGCAATTTAAATACCCTGAAAATTCTGTACCGTTTGTTAACATATTGTCTAGAATAAATCTATCATTATTATTCAAAGTATTTATTAATATATGGTTACAAAATTAATATTAATGGGTGTTTCTTAAATTGGATTAACCACACGCATCCTAAACTATATACACAGAAAACAATCGACTTCAACCTTTGCCTACCATGGACTAACTGACCTACTAAAATATGACTGGTTATTAGTATGTACTTTTGTTTTATATAACTAATTAATTGTGAAACCTTTTATCCTATTATACTGTGAACCACGCTAGTAGTAAAGAGGTCGTAATAGACTACGAAATGATATCATCTCTCAATATTTATCGTCTTAATGTCTTATTTAAATTTATGAAAGGCATTAACTGTTTCAAAGTTCAATACATTTATGTAGTCCTAATAATTTTACCTGATTCTTAGGCTGGCTCTCAGTTAACACAAATTTGAAGTGTGTGCGAGAATCACAAAGTCATCCCACATGCATACTGAAACGGTAGAAGACGAAGATTTGTTTTCAATGCACAATTTGCACAGATCTTCGTGTTGTAGTACTTCTGGACTTCATACTGTGTTTCTATGTGTTCCTTTCACGTCTCTTATGTATCTTTAAAGGCTGTAGCGTTTGCCTTCACTGAAATCAAATCTATCTCCCTGCTATTTGATGTTTTTATGCTTATGAACATCTCTCTCTACATATATACTACTGGTAAATCTTATCAGTAGCACTCGCCACAATATGTGTGATATCAAATCTGATCAATAATGCTTGTTTTTAACAGGTATTTGACAACTCAGTTGTAAAGAGAATTGGAACATGTTGTCTAAAAGGGCGATGAAAGCTCCACAGTTAAATCAACAACCAACTCAGAGAATACAACTAATTCAATAACATCCACCTGAGCTACAAATCTTCTCCATTATTTCAAGAATTAGAAGCACAAGATCATATTTCAATCAGTCTCACGCGACAGTTATTTTCTTATTATATTCATAAAAGTCAATCAATACTTGAACCAGAAATTATACTTTGCAATCACTCAGAAAAATTGCTTAAAGTACAATGGTTTTAATGTACATTGAAATGTTCCAATTTTTAAATAAGTAATACGATTATAAAGAAATATTAAATCATGTAGAACAGTTGATGAATGCTAATATTGTAACGACAGAAGTTCGAGTTCCACTCAAGAGACTACATGATGCACGATATTACTCAACAGTTTTCTGAGAGCATCGCCAAGCCATCTCCATTTCATTCAAAATATTTGTTGGGCAAAAGTTAAGTACTACTTTCAATTGAGAATATATTTTATTTTTCTTAGTGAACATATATAAAGTTATATTGTGGTGAACGCTGTCTGCACGCCAAAATTCTAGACAACAATTGACGTCAGTCTTTACGTACAGAACCAGGGTCATGAGAAAAACGCAATAATAAAGCCTAATCTTGAGGAGCTCACCAACCAATCACAGAAGACACAACGTGTGCAAATACGATTCGCAGATATATGGCTTAACTTTCTAAGAAATGGTCGCAAGCACTACAGAATAACCTTCAGTAAGAAAACAACCAATCAGAAGATGTTGCTTCTCCGCTAACAATAACGCTAATAATAATGTACATAAAAATCTATAAATATCTGTTGATTTTCTCAATAAACGATCTGTTATCTGGCTCTTGTCTTCTGTCGTTACAATACTAGCTCCCTTAAAAAGAATGTTAGATTAAATAGAAATTTACATGATGTGGGAGGACAAGGAAAGATCAGAGCAAAGAGATAATCCAAGGTATATAACATTAGACTTAATTTCAGATTCAGTGGCATATATGATACAAGAGTCATGAAGACTTAGCAGTCCATGTAAATCTTTAATTGTCGCATAAATTTCCTAATACTTTTATCTGAAATTCCCTTTAGTGTTAGATTTTTATGCATTTTATCACCTACACACATGCTTTTGAACTGTAATTCTACTATTCATAAAAGCTCAATATTATTTGATAAAACATCAGTGTTGTCGATAACCCCTACTCTTTAAATATTACGGATATGTATATAACTTTACAGCGAGATGGAGTTATCGAAAAGAATATTTCATGCTAAATTTTGATTTTTTTTTTGTCTTCTAAACGTCTACAGAGTAATTTTCGTCATTTTGAGATAGTTATGACAGAGAGATATTGGGTTTCGAGTTTGTCTAACTTGACTAGAATGCATCTCCAAAACACGACATTATCAACTCTCCATTTTTGAAATTATTTTCCACACTGAGATAGACACAATAGTCAGACTGGATAAACGACGACTGGAACGACAATAACAACCACTTTTATTATATAAAATACATGGTATATTATATTTACAAAACCTCGGAAAATTAAGCCATAAATAAACCAATCAAAACTATCCATTCAGATCATTTTGCTTGTACACGCATAAATCATGAGTTCATGACTAACCAAGAGTGTTGTCTGTCCTAAAAGAGATAGCTTCTTGTATTTTTAATCATTTTTTTTTTCATTTTGATAACTATTTTCGATATCAAAGAATTCAAGAAGTAAATGAAATAAAATGATTTTGACCACTGGAAAATTACTTTTGATAAACATTTGTTGCAGCTAATTGTCGTCTTGTATAAAAAGCTGTCATAGTTTAATTTTGCATGAGAAATTCAAAAAGAAGAAGGCATTTGAAATTTTGAAATTAACTCAAGTTTGTCAGTGTAACTCAGGGATTCCTTTGAAAACCCTATACAACTCTTCTTATTAAGAAATCTGGGGCAAAGCATGTACCACAACTGTAGCAGAATATTATGAAAATTATTTTACAGATTCTTTTTAACTACAGTAGCAAATAGTATAAATCAGAAAAAGTGACTGAATATACCTGTTTCACAGCGGGAATAACTTATTGATTGAAATTATAAATGGCATAAGTCCTGATTATCAAGAAATCATAACCTTTAGAGTAGGTGGGAAATGACATCATCCTATGCGTATGTGTAATCATGCATACTTTAGGGAGGATTTATCATCTTTTATAAATAAGTGCTACAGAAGCCGGCTGAGTTGATGAAATCTATTACTTCTGGAAATACACATTCAGTGTTATCAATCAAAAAATGTTCAAGTAGTGTATAAAGAAATAAATGTCTACGCATCTTTTATGTCCATTTATAAAACTTAGTGGGGTTTCGAATCATAGATCTGGGAAACCTAAACGATAGGTGAGTTCAGGCCACTTCTGTGGGCTCACAAACAACTTGTCACCACATCAAACCAAAATTGTGAACTCTAAAAACATTTGAAAGCATGCAGATATACAGACAAAAGTATATATATTGAAAATTAGATGCTGAAAATTCCACACTGTATCAAACTTAATGACATGAAATGAAGTGATTATATATATGTATATATATATATATATATATTCCACTTTCAGCTTACTAGCACGAAACCTAGGTTCAAGGCTTCCTGTTGATTACCTCCAACTATCTAATATCATCAAATCAATTTGCACTGTGATGGTGAGCTACCTAGTATAGTTGCCACATTGCAAACCTGACTGATAGAATTCAGTCTGCACCAAAGAAAGGACTAGACACGTCACACTAGTTACTAGTATCCAATCAAAACTACCGTGTTAACATTGAATTAATATTTTCACAGAACATCTTTCCATTGTCTGATGAACTGCTCAAATTTTATTCTTATTTCATTTTATTCCTTTGCGTTTCCAGTGGAACATAGGGCCTAAAGCTTGAGGTTTGAATTTTGAGAAGCAGTGGTGTTTTGTACGCAGTGAAGTTTCTAGCTTCATGTCCAACCTTCTCTTTATATCAGGATCTATAATAGTGGCTGAGCAAGATTTGAAAGTGTGTCAGCAGTGGACCAAACCCTGGACTGTGTACGGCGTGATTAACGAATACTTCACCGATGAACCACCGAGGCTTAAAACTATCAAAATATCAGATTGCCCAATTAACTGACAATAATTTAAATACTCACAGTTAATTATGACAATGAAATAATAAAATTTCAACGTTCCATCTTTTAAACAATATCAAATTATTTGATTTTCACAAATACACAATACGAAAATCAAGAGATTATAATAAGTGAAATAAAAATGTCCTCATACAACGATATGAGAAATTTGTAACGCATAAACATTGATCTGTTTGCCATATGTCCAACATATTTATTAACACCAGGAAGGTACTAGACAGTTGTTTCGTCCTAGTTTGTGACTCTATAGAAATGCGCACCCATGAACCCTCCTTCGGGCATCACCACCAGGTTTTTCAGATTACAAGATGTGCTCGTCGACCATTCAGCCACCGGGAAGTGATCAAATTCGAAATCTATCAAACCATTATAAACTAACAATGGAAAATATTTATTAACACTAAAATGTATAACGCTTGGAAACGCTACCATAATAAAAACATCGTCGAAAACTTTTACCGGCTTTTTCTTAAGAATAATGAAAAGGCAAGCAACCGTTTTGTTTTCTACAGTTTTATTTTCTTTATTAAACAGGCGCTTTTTGGTTATTGGGAAATATTTAAAACACGACTTTACTCGAAAAGGAACTCAGTTGAAACATAATGCATGAGAAAAATTGCGTGATGATACAAGTAATCGTAAAGTGTTTTCACGCATAGTATAAAGAATGTCACAAAAGATATTCCAGATATGTAGGAAAAAATCAATAAAACACCAATTAAAACAATCAAACGTAATACAAAATTGCATAGAAGTGAAGTAAATGAGGAAAGTTAAACTGTAATTGGTCTCTTTCGTTCTGTTGTGTCAAGGAGGTGGAAAGGAGAGGTAAATTCGTTTTAACGACATATATATATATATATATATACTCGCCCGAAAAAATTAAATGTATGTAGAAATTAGAGAACAGGGAACAAAAATGACCTTGAGTAAATAAAGATTGTATATTTGGTTTAAAACTGGTATTTGTTTAATTGAACTATTGAATTCAGCAATGTAACCGATGTGTAACTTGCATATCTAACAGTACTACAGAGTGAGAAGCCAGATACATACGATAAAAATGATATTTTTATAATAACTGGGTATTGGTAAAACTCAAAGTAGCATAATAACTAAGAAGATTGACATTGTGCAATTGGCGGTTAGAAATGTAGAAATAACAAAATATACAGGATGTTTGGATAAAAGAAATTATTCATCACATTAGTTTTTTATCCAAACATCCTGTATATTTTGTTATTTCTACATTTCTAACCCCCAACTGGGTATTGATTATGTGTATGGCGGAGGATAACCAAGTGGTTGGATATAATTTAAATCTTGTTTTTGATTAATTCTTGAATTTCCCGCTGGAGGATTATTTAACTCTGGATATTGATTAACATTATTATTATTGTTATTATTTTGAATTTGTAAAGGCCGCTGATTATTGACTTCAGAGCTTTTTAAATGAGGCGCATTTTCACCACTGGAATTATTCAGTGTAGAAATTGTTGTTGAAGTATCAGGAAAACAACCACAACAAGAACAACATGTAATGATAAAAAGATTAATTAAAGTTAATATACCATCTAGAGTGATAAGTGAACATTGTACAATCATCTCTTCACGATATTCATAATATGCGTATCCATTTGTAATGTCTAAAATCCAATAAATTGAAATTAATGAAAAAAGTATGCCTAGAATGCATACAATCAGTGTAAATATACTAGAAAAGATGGCTAACTTATAAAATTTTCCATCAACTTTACTTTTAGCTAGAGTAAAAGTTATTGCAGTCAATAGAATGAATGGACTTGTCCAATAACCGGCATAAAATGTAACTGGTACTATTCTTTGCATATATGTGTATAATTCACAAATAACCAGAGTAACAATGATTGTCATTGAGAAAATGGAGGATACTAATTGAAAGCATGATATAATATTTCTTGATTTTTGAAGTTTATTTTCCATATTTTCGTTTGTTTTATTTATTTATTTAAAATGTGAATATGGGTTCTGTTTAACTGTCCCTTAAAATGCTTTTTTTTCAAAATGTTTTCAGAGTTTATGAGTTGAGAAATACAGTTTACTCAATATATGTATATATTTATTTACTTACTTTGCAACACCTTAGTTATCTACGATTTGATTGGTTGAAAAGGGAGATGGATAAATGCAATCTGTTGCTATAACAACGAGTAATGGTCATCATTATACTAAAAATTTTTTAAAAAATATATGGCAAACAGGAGGATTTCTTAATTATATTATATTTTCATTCTTGTACGATTATTTATTGATGTGTATATCCTGTTTACGATTGAATAGAATGATTTGAGTTTATCTTGAAATGCATATGTCTATTGGTAAAAGTGAATATTAGATATTTAGTTTTTTCTAATATGTGATGCTTTCATTCAGAACAACTAGCAAAGTAGATATATAAGGAAAACTAAATCCTAAACAGAATCCATTAAATTAATGCATTAAGTACAATTTAAAAACCAAAATACCACTTACCGTAATCCCTGCTGGGAGTTAGTGTCACTGAAGAGTCAGAGACAAGGACGAAACATATGTCCAGTATTCCCTGCTGATTTTCAATGGTTGTCTAATTAACATCAGTTCAAACTCGAAGAGAACATAGCTCAGCACAAAGAATGTTCTTCGAGTAGTTTCAAATCAATTCTCTGCAGTTATACGCTTTTCTAAATGGTCACCTAAATCGATAGAAAATGTCCATTAGAAATTTCCAAAGACTGATTACTGAGCAAAGATTTATATTTTCGACAATTTCTTTATCACGTTCTACAGTTATATATCCATAATAATGAAAGAATTAGGATTATTAACAACATTAATGTTTAAATAACATCGAATCAATCAATATGAGTAGATTACAGTTCAATAGCATCTGTAAGAGTAATAACATGCATCAACAACATAACACTATACTGAATATCAGACAAATTAGGGAAAATTATAATAATACAAAATTCATCAATTTATAGGCACAACAGAAGGCCAGGGAAGTAGTAGTGGTTGCACCTATTTCTTGTACACACAGAGCGACGGTTGCTTAAGGCGAATCGCGATGGCCCCTGCTGTTTGGAGTATGCAGTACCTGGACGCTTTCGGCAGTTTAATTGGTGCCCGATAGATGATGGAGAAGGGTTCTTCAATGCTAGCTTTGTGGCTGGTTTTGACCAGATGTTCTAATATAGAAATATCGATGCTTCTAACTACACCTTTATTTAACCACACTGGTAGATATTCCAGAGCACGTAAAATCAAGTTCCTAGAGCAACGACAAATATAACTCGCTCCACCACAAACGTTCTTGAATTCGTAGATACAATTAGAAATGGTTGATCTAGGTACATCATCTTTCAATTAGGAATTACCACCGGTAGTGTAAAAAATAAGACTTGTAGTTTGCCAGCAGTAAAAGTTCTTTGAACAGATTTTCTTAACTTGTTATCAATTATTTCACTTGTTTCGTCACCCTTGAACTGCAGCTGTATATATAAAGGCTTCTTATTTACAGAGAGAGAATAGTCCTTTTCTGCTTTTTTGGTCATGTGTTTCCTGATGAACGTTTCTGGATAGCTATTGAGATCTGCTTAAAACAACCGTTGCTCTGTGTGCAGAAGAAACAGGTCCAACTAATACTGCTGCCCTAGACTTCTGTAGGGCCTATAAATTGGTGAAAAAAGAATTGCCATCCTGGATGTCCTCCTTACAAGAAAACCAGATGGTAGCATAAAAAGAAATTTGCATAGGAAAAGTACTTGGACGGGACAATAAATACATTTTCACAGCTTCGTTTGTCTCAAGTACAAAAGAAATTTAGTGGACCCTCAGCCACAGAGTTAGAGCTATATGCTCAAAAGAAATAATTAAAGATGAATTGAGCATTGTAAATGATACTTTGATCGAAAATGGCTATCCCGACAAATTTATCAATAAACACATGACAGAGAAAGCTGTAAAGGACTACTCACTGTCTGTAAACAAGAAGCCTCTTTATGTACGACTTCAATTCAAGGGCGATATACCAAGTGAGATAATTACGAGGAATTTAAGAAAATCAGTTCAAAGAACTTTTAATACTGGCAAACTACACGTACTATTACCTACACGACCGATGGTGCTACCTCGACTGAAAGGTGAAGTACCTAGACTAGCCACTTCAAATTGTATATCCCAATTCAACTGCGCTTGTGGAGAGAGTTATATTGGCCGTTGGTCTAGGAACTTGCTTTTTCGTGCTCGAGAACATCACTCACTATGACAAAGTAAAGGTGTAGTTAAAACCATTAACAGTTCGGTATTGGACCATCTGGTGCAAACCGGTCACAAAGCCAGCGTGGAAGAATCCTTCTCTGTAATCTACCAGGTACATAATAAATTGCCAAAATCATCCAAGCACCACATGCTCCAAAGAGCAATTCGCCTCAAACAACCAGTGCTCTGTGTTCAAAAGAAGCAAGTCCAACCCTGCTACTGACATGGACTTCAGGAGAGACTATGAATTCGCGAATTTGTACCATTACCTTCCCTAATATTTCTGACATTCAACTTATTTTATGTTTATGCTATTAAGCTGTAAGCTATCAACATTATTGATTCGATGTTATTTAAACATTAATGTTGTTCATAATACTAATTCATTCATTCACTATGATGTACATATATTTGTAGAGCCTGATGATGAAGTTCTCGAAAAGAGTATTCTTTGTTTAGTATACATTCTTTTGAGAATTTTATATTATTATATTTCCTAATTTGTCTGATATTCAGTGTAGTTTTATTGTGGAGAGTGCTACTGGTAAGATTTATCAGTAGTATGTATATAAAGAGACGTTCATAAGCATAAAAACATCAAATAACAGGGAGATAGATTTGATGTCAGAGAAAGCAAATGATAAAGCGTTGTGACGACGTGAAATGAACACATAGAAAAATAACCTGAAGTCCAGAAGTATCACAATACGACTATCTGTGTAAATTGTGCTTTGAAGATAAGGTATACATAATTTGGCTATATAGCGATACCGAGTCTTCGTCTTCTACTACTTCATTGTATTGTTGATGCATGTTAACACGTTTACAGATGCTACTGAAATTTAATCTACTGATATTATGGGTTCAGTGTTATTTAAACATTAATATTGTTAATAGTCCTAATTCTTTCATTACTATGGATGCTTATAACTGTAGAACCTGATGAAGAATAGGTTATCGAAAAGAATATTCTTTGTTCAGTGATCGGTCATGGAAATGCCTACAAAGGTTAATTGTGAATATCGATCGGTGAATTAAAAAGTGAAGTCTAGATGTTAGGCAGAATAATAATTTCATAAATTTGGTTCCCATGATAATTTTTCATAAAGCAAGAAAGATCAAATCTGCAATATAAAATAATATCACTCTTTTATTTCATAGGTTCTCATTAACTGAAATTAAAATGTTTACAGAAAAGAATGAAAATAGCATACTTCAGTGTTTGAAAAGTAATAGTGAAAATGACATAAAATACTAACGCTTCCGAAATATAAGCATTACAATGTTCATTTTAAGTTACCATCAAATTTATTTGCCTTCAAATGCAGGAAAGCAGGGGCAACGAGACAGAAGAATCTAATGAACAGTGTTAACTTGAAAATTCACACAACAATAGAAGAAGATTATTGTTAATAAGATTGTAATTGCAGGCGAATGGAAACAGAAATACTGTACATAAGAACAAGGGACTCAGAATATTTATAAAGTGTATTTTTTGGAGTTAGGTGTTTTCAAAGTAAAGAACAGGAGGAGAGAAAAACAAACCGAATAAATTTGGATTACAATATTGCAAAAATATTCATTCAGACATCTATAAATCACAAAATAATCGAGCAAAAATGGTATGGTGAATTTAGCATATCTAATACTGGTCGTAGTGGTACACCATTTTTCTGCACTTTAGGCGAGCCATATAGTCTTGGTGTGAACGTTCCGGTGGGTTTAAGTGACGTGTACTGACTCTGTGAGATGAAGCCTTGTTGTTTCAGTCTTTTCAGTGTTTCCGCTAACTGCATCTCTATCTTTTCAATCGGATCCAGAGAAGAGGAGATTTTTTGGAATTTTGAATTTGGATTATGTAACGGAAATATTGTATAACATGAGAACTTGAGACACCAGAAACTGTGTTACCTAAATGAATCCACTTGTAAGAGTGAACACTCTGAACACACATTGCGATGAGGATACAAATTTAAATAATTCAAGGTAAAGGCCTAATGCATATCATTATTGTCAAGATGGTTAAAAAGGGATTTGCGAAGATTCAGTAAAGTAAAAAGGAAAGTAAATAATAATTACCAAATGTAATACTTTGGACGATTCGAATGTAAATGTATCTGTAAAAGAGCACTATTAACATGCTGCGTTACCTGAAGATCGATATAACTAATAATAAGGATTATAATAAAACAGCGAAACAGTTCAACAGACACTCTGAAAAAGATATTCACAACCAACAAATAACTCCTAAAAACCTACCAACCATATGAACATGTAGCGGTAAATAATTCCCCAAAATTATTGACCAGAGCACTCATTGGATGCTGACCCTCACTGTTTAAGTCGACTTGTTTAGCTGAAGACTTCCGGTCAGGCATCCACGCCATTTGGTACTCCGTCGTGTCACGTTCGTGCACGATCCCTAGCCAGCTAAGCAATCATCTCGCACTCCGATTTGGTCCCGAAATATATCTCGTAATTTGGATGATCAATTTTGATCTTTTGCTTTGCCTTTGGTCTACACGGAACGAATACTATAGAAGTTGCGGGTATTAGATCTTGCATTAGTACACTTCATACTTTCCATGAACGTCAATACCGTCAACCTCTAAAAGCATTTTCTATAAAAGCTGTTCACCACCTCCTCATCTTGAGATGCTGACAGATGTAAGATCATCACTTGCAAGTCTGCATTCCATACATACTTAAAAATTGGTACTACCAAAGTGATGTTTTCACCCTTTAAGTAAAATATTTTCGTCTCCCTGGATCAAAGCATAATTCAATACTGATTGGGTGGTAAACCTTAATGTCAGCTTTAAGTCTGCTTTAATGAATAGACACAATATAGAACTCACTGCAAAATGTAGGATATGTTCACTTTCTAATGAGAGTGAGTAAAGTTTCAGGAAAACTAAATTCATGACGTTACTGCTGTCTGAGAGCAACAGATGTTATACAATCCAGACAAGAAGTGTTAAAAAGCTCAAAAGTCGTAATGGTTTCCTTGACTTCTTCAGAGATGAAAAAGGTCACTTAGATGCGCATCTGTTTTATTGTGGTGGGGGGAGTCATAGTGTACACGGCGCTTTAAACAGCTCATAATACTTCTTCACACCATTTTGATAAGTTCGGCTACTTCTGCAGGGTTATGGGCTGACAGAAAGCCACAAAATTTATTCATTAGTTTATCAAAAACGTCGAATTAAAACACTTATAATCACAACGAACTATATGTGACCAATAAGTTCATAGTAAGACGAAACAAACATTCAGTTGCACGGTTACAAGTATTTATAATAGAAAAAATGAATCAAGCCATTACGGTGAATATTCGTGTGAAACAGGTATAAGGTATTCTGTTGTAACGCAGATTGTCAGCGATTTCATGAGAGAATAAATTAGTTTGAACAGTCATGCTAGCTCCCGAGAAAATCACAACGTGTCAACATTTATTATTATTGTTGTTGCGTTTAGTTCCTAGAGGAACATAGGGCTTCAGCCTTACATCTCCATTGCGTTCGGTTCTCCGTCAACGTGTTTACTTGACTCCACATCTGCCCACATGCTTTCGTCTCCTCATCGCATGACCTCATCGATGTCACTCTCGCACTGACGACCAACTCGCTGCTTCCCATTCGGGTTCCAGTCGAGCGATGTCCTGGTATGTGATGTCGCTTGATGGTTCCTGGTTGGTTCGTTCCCAGAGATCCCTGTTGCTGATCTTTCCTGGCCATTTGATCTTAAGTACTGGTGCGTTGGTGGCACAGCGGTTAGAACACTCTCCGACTATGCTTCGAGATTCGATCCCCTGTCGACGCACGCCTAATATTAATGGTCAGCCTGCTAAATTTGGGCTACCTGTGTAACGACAGAAGGCAAGAGTCAGGCAACAGATCATTTATTAAGGAAATCAACGCATATTTATATATGTTTTCAAGTACATTACTATGGATATGTAAATAAAACAAACACAGTCTTCCGATTGGTTGTTTCTCACGACGAATCTTGGGAACGTAAATATTGACGTAAATTACTGTCTACCAATTTGGCTAGTAGACAGCTCTCACCACAAATATACCAGCGTATTGGGAGGAACAAGGTAAAAGCAACAGAAAAGATTAGAAGAAGAGGTTAAGATTTCAAAATCAGCATAAGTTGTTACCAAAAACTTAAGCGGAATAAATGCGAGGGAACTAGTGTAACATGGAAGTGATACGCCAGACTGAAATAAAACAAGGGAAATTGCTAACGCTGTGAAAAATGATGCAATGTACAGAGAAGTGTGTGTACAACCAATAGTTATGAGTAGGCACAACCGCTATTTTAAAAGAAATGCTGCAAGCTGTATAACTAAAGTCATACAAAGTAATTACAAGTACGAGTCACAAAATAAATAAGTGTCAGCATGGCACAACCCGAGTGAACATAATAAAGTCTGTAAAAAAAATAGATTGAGCAGATTAAAATGTACAGCAGAGAATTGATACAGTCATGTGCAATAGTATGTAACGGTTCATTGAACTATATAGTACAAGTTTTGCTTATTATTTTTTTTAGTTTTAAAAAATTTTATTTTTAGACTTTTTTGTTTTTGCATTTTATCTTTTTATTTATTTTATTTTATTATTTTTTTGGTCTATATTTTGTTAGTTCGGTTTGTAATTCCACAAGTGAAGGGAGCCATCATACGACAATAGAGTTGACTGGTATAGCTAGCTGTTCGAGTGCGACGCCGAAAATAAAATGTTAGAACACTCTGTAAAAAGAAAGAAATCTAACAAGGTTAGTAACCGCAAAAGTGGCTACTGCCCACAAACTAAACCAAAAGGGTAAGTACCATGAAAAATGAATGTAACCTGCGACAAAAAAAAGAAAAAAATGAGGATATGAACTACTCTTGTACGTAAAAGTGTTTAGTTAACGAATTCACAGTGTCGCTTAGGCCAGTGCACACGCCGACCCGCGCGTGTAACTGTTGCCTTACTTGTTGTATCTGGCGAACTGTTAGGTTTAGTAGGATTTTCAACAACCGAACTTGGCTGGGGTGTGGGTTCAGGCGTGGTTGCTGCTTGCGTAGGCGTGAGGGGTAAAGAGCCTTCGATGTAGGCCGCTTTAAGTCTGTCGACACTTACGGTGTCTTGATGGCCAGATCGATCAATAACGAAAACTTTTCTTTCCGACTAAGGACCTTGAAAGGTCCATCATATGGGGGTTGCAATGGCTTACGCACGGCGACATGACGCACAAAAACATGAGTACAATCATCCAATCGATTATCGACATGTACTTTCCGGTTTTGAGTGCGTGTGGGAACAGGTCGGATTTGCTGCATATAACCTTTAAGCCTCTGGGCGTAACAGGTGATATCAGGGAAAATTTGCTGGACAGTGTCAGGAGCGACAAGCTCACCTGGTAAACGCAGCGTAGTGCCATACAACAATTCGGCTGGGGAACATTGTAGATCCACTTTGAGTGTGGCATGGATGCTAAGTAGGACCAAGGGCAGAGAATCCGTCCACCTACTGTTGTCTACTGCGATCAATGCGGCTTTCAATTGGTGGTGAAAACGCTCTACTAGCCCATTTGCCGCGGTATGATACGCGGTTGTCCGGATACGCTTTCATCCCAGCATCCCTAAGAGTTTCTTGAAACTTATGGATTCAAACTGTTGTCCTCGGTCGGTAGTGATAGTGGCGGGACATCCGAAATGGGCAACCCAGCCTTCCATGAACTCACGGCAGATGGTTTGGGCAGTTACATCTGGGATGGGAATGGCTTCTGGCCAACGCGTGAAGCGATCCACACATGTAAGTAAATACGAGCAACCATTGGAAGGGGGTAAAGGCCCCACGATATCCAAGTGAATATGGTGGAAACGAGCATCTGGGGCTGCGAAAGTCCTGAACGGTGTGACGTTATGCTTGGTTACTTTGGCACGTCGGCATTTAACACAAGCATGTGTCCACTGACGCAAATCGTGGCTGATACCAGGCCACACGAATCTGGCCGATTTCAACTTGTCCGTTGCTCGAATCCCAGGATGGGAGAGGTTGTGTAAGCACTCAAACACGGTGCGACATAAAGGCCTAGGGACAATTGGTCGGAGAGTGCCTGTTGACATGTCACACAGTATGGATGCTTCGCTGTTCGGGAGGGGAACGCGTTCTATTCTCAGCGAGGTTTCGTTTGACAGGTGTTCTAAGTTCAAGTCTTTCATTTGAAGTTCAGCCATTTTATTAAGATCTATGGTTGATGACGCTGACATAACGCATACGCGAGACAATGCGTCTGTTACAGAATTATCAGCTCCAGAAACGTGCTGGATGTCTGAAGTGAACTGTGAAATGTAGTCCAAATGGCGTAGTTCACGTGGTGAGTACCTGTCTGTAGTGGTGTGAAGGGCGTACGTCAGGGGCTTATGATCGGTAAATACTGTGAATTTCCGACCTTCGACAAAATGGCGAAAATGTTTGATAGCCGCGTATATGGCGAGGAGTTCTCTGCCAAAGGTGCTATACCTCGCTTCAGCGGCGGACAACTCCCGAGAGAAAAAAGGTGACTGGTATCCATGAGGTATGTACCTGTTGCTGTAGAACAGCTCCAATGGCTGTGTTAGATGCGTCAACTGAGATGCTAAGCGGAAGATGGACGTCTAGGTGAACTAGCATGGTAGCGTCCGCAATCGCCGACTTAATATTCTGGAACGCTTCTCGAGCCTCTGGTGTCATGCTGATTGTTTTGCTCTTACTCTTTAATAGGTCTGTGAGTGCCTGTAAAATATGTGCAAATTGAGGAACAAACCGTCGGTAATAACTCACCATGCTTAGAAATGTGCGCAAAGATTTTGTTGACGTAGGTTCCGGGAAGTTGCGTATTGCCTGCACTTTCTCAGGTAGCGGGCGAATTCCATGCTCGTTAATGACATGTCCCAGGAAGGTCAACGAACGGACGCCAATCTGGCATTTAGCCATGTTAAGTGTCAAACCGTGGGTTGTTAACCGCTCAAAAACCATCTGTAAATGCGTACGGTGAGTAACTTCATCTGGGCTAGCCACGAGAATATCGTCGAGGCAGGCATACGTGCAATCCAATCCGCGCAAAACATCGTGAATGAAACGCTGCAAAGTTTGTGCGGCGTTGCGGAGACCGAACGGCATTCGAAAGAAATTCGAAAAGACCAAAGGGGTGATCACTGCGGTTTTAGGAATATCGTCGGGATGAACTGGGATCTGATGATAGGCTCTTGTTAAGTCCAGTTTGTTGAATACCGTGGCACCCTTTAGTGACGACGTAAGTTCATGTATATGTGGTACGGTGTAGCGATCTGGCACGGTCTGTGCGTTAAGCCTGCGGTAGTCCCCACATGGCCTCCAGTCTAGCCCGATATTTTTAGGCACCACATGTAAAGGGGAAGCCCACGGACTGCTGGATGGACGGATTATCCCCATGTCTAACATATGTTCGAACTCGGCCTTTATGGCTTGTAGTTTTTCTGGGGACAGTTGCCGTGGCTTTGCGAATACAGGTGGACCAGTTGTCACGATATGATGAGTGACAGTAGAAGTCACACAAGTAAGTTTGAAAACCGGTTTTAGCAGGTTGGCAAAGGACTGGAGAACATCGGCGTAAGGGCCGTTAGAGGCAGGGGTTGAATATACTGGACTTAATGAAGGTGTGTGCGTCACAACACTTGAGATCGAGAGGTTTGTAGCTGAATCAATCAGTTTGTGTTTGCCAGTATCTACCAGTAGCTGATAATGTTGCAAGAGATCCATGCCAATAATACCGGTGGTTACATCTGCCACTAGGAAGACCCAACGAAATGATCTACCTAAGCCTATGTTAAGATCTAAGAAACTTTTACCGTACATTGTGATTGGCGAACCGTTTGCGGCGCGAAGCTGTAAGGAAAGTGGCCGCTGGCGCTCTTCAGATGTTGGTGGAATCACGCTAACTTCCGCCCCAGTTTCAACCAGGAAGCGTGTCCCAGTGTTATGGTCAGTAACATAGAAGTGGTTCGCCAGCGACGTTAGACGTGCTGGCTTACTGGTTTCCCGATTGCTGGACATCGAAAGTGCACGGGCGAGTACACTTTTGGGCCCTGTCACCATAACGCCGGTGATACGAGCACACTCCAGGCTGGGAATTGTGAGACCTACGACGCCTGCTGCCAGCTCGTGAAGAAGATCTACCACGAGTCGAGTTGGTGCGGCTATTCGAGCGACCTCTAGGTTTCATCTCGAGTCTTATCTTACATATCTCCCCATAAAGCTTAGTTATGTGGGCCACCACATCTAAGTTTGATGACCCCTCGGCAGAGGAGTCCTTAGGCTGAGTGGGACTAGCGTGTACGGTACCTGAAATGTTCATGTTGGATGTAGAATGACAACAACAAATATGATAACAAAAAATATGAGTAAAAACAAGGCAAGTAAAATTTTATAGCTCTATGTGAGAAACAAATTGTCAGTATGAAAGAGGACTATTTACACGTTAAGCTACTATGGAGGCAAACGGTGAAAACACGGGCTCACCACTTGTGAGAGTTAGACTTGGCATAACTTAGACCTAAATTAGCCACTCTTACAAAAACGTCTTCACCGCTTTATGACCTTAGTTGTGCTCTGCCTAATGTGCAAATACTAACGAACTGAATCAAGGCAAAAAGACTTGAGATGACTAGCGTGACTGGAACAGGGTTATATTTACACAGAAGCGATATGAGATTTGATAAAAATAAGAGGGTATACACTTATCTGCAGTCGAGACGGTGGTAAGCTCGTAGAGTGTGCCGGATGAAAGCACAACGAGAGAGCGAACCAAAACCGTACAGGAGATTCACGAGTCGAAATAGGAAGTGGTGCTAAAGGTCAGGTGAGTCCGTTCAAACAAAAGTTCGAAGGTTCAATGTACACTACAGGTACAACATCACTGTGACGTTGGCAGTTATATGAGACCAGCTTCGGATTGATCAACAGACTCCGTTAGGACGGTTGTTCGAATCACTTTCAGATGTGCTAAAAATAATGTGAATATGTTCGAAGTGTAGGTTATAAGGATTTCAACACTCTTATCCTGTAATATTAGTGTAGAGGATAGCATCACCGTATCAGTGCCGTGATTCAGGGTAGTACTTGTCGCAGGGGGGAGAAGACAAATTAAAATCTCGTGAGAGGTGCAGCAGCTAACAATTGTTAATAATTTAGGTAAACACTAAATGACAATTACAAGGTTCATTTTTTACCGAGACGTTATGTTTACGAAGTTTTATAATGTTTCGCGTTGATGATTAGTTGAAACGTGCAATGGTAACAAAGGGAATGCAACCCATACCTATTTGAAATAATGGTAAGAATAAGTTGTTGAAAAAAAGTTAAATCCAAAATTCCGAGTGTGGAAATTTATAAATGTTTACACCGATGTTCTGACGTGCAGTTGGCTGTCTGCCTGAAGTAACCATCTCATACAATGTACCAGAATTTCAGTGTAAATTTAGAAGTATAGATACGTTATCACAGTTGAAGCTGAATTCTAAATTACACGTTTTCAACGCCATTTTAAAGTTAATCTACCTTGCACTTGCATGAACCACAAGTAATCTAGATGACAAAATAAGGCTTTCGCAGAATGATTGTTTCAAGGGTTGTTTAGAAGACTGCACATCACCCCTTTATATAAAGAAATAGGAGGTGCATTTAGGCATATGGCATTAATAGGAAAAACGATTGCAGAATAAAAACACTTGATTTCATGGAAAAGCAATTTACCACCAACGGAACTAATGCACTGATTTTGTGTACTAATATTTGGAGGTATGCCTTATAAATCTATGTTGTGCTAATCCTTATACGTGCTATATTTTCAAGGTATTCCACGACGAAGGTTGTTGGACATGGAACCTTCAAAATTCTAAGTGAATCAAACTAACTTTAGCATTGCTCATAATAATTTTCTTCCGAAAATTAATGAAGTGTTTTATATGCTCACGGTTACTACATCTTCATGATTCCTCAAATACTTTGAATTACTAATATTATTGTGAAATGCGAGGTTTGATCAATACAGGTTGAGCTTAGTCAGTGACATAGGGACTTAATATGGAAACATGGGACTGTTACCCTAGTGATGCGCAAGGTTTTCCATCTGATACCCATTGGAGAACTCTGAATAATGAGTAGGAAAGAGGAAGTTGAAGAACCAAGGTGTGTTGCTTAATATCCTAGAGTATCTTCTTCAGTCAGTTGCATGTTGGTCCAAAGGTTTTGTAGTATGCCTCGAATGTTTGAACTTTTGTTTTAACGTATTCAGGTAGTATGGTGCCACATCGTCTTTGTTCTTTCGGTGTGAATGCTCACACGTGGGTCGCCCCCTCGTTGTGCCATCAGTAAGCGCACTCTTAGACCCTGTTACCCCAGCCAGTTAACAGGTACATTTTGCACTATTGCCGCATATTAATTTTGGTTTTTCGCTTATTATAAAAATAAATTCTCACCAGGGCAAACTACCAAGTCACAAGCCTTTTACTTCGAGCCCGTTAATCGGTACTTACACGTTAGGTACAGTACTAATCGGGGTTAACCGAGGAAAGCAGGTTAGTAAAATCCGAAGGTAAACACTATCCATTGACAGATCTAAATATAATTTCACACAATCTATTGGCAATAAGTCAGCCTAGTAAAGTAATGAGGAACTAAGATTTAGCCACAATTCACGGCCCAGTGATGCAAGAGTTACAACTGTACATATATTTAAAAGGAATTTCTGCTGAAAGCAGTCTTGGAGAGCAGTGGTGTATTCACTGGTGCTGAATTAGGTGACTTGGAGTTTCTTGCTCGAAACATTTAGTAGACATCGTAACACCTGATATTTTTATGCAAAAAATGTATCGAAAGCTGTATACAAACAGTTTGGCTAATGAGATTCTGAAAGAGAATATCAATTGTGTGCTAATATTCATATTTTTGCTGGTAGAGTCAATCCTGCGACAAATAAGGGCCCCACACAGTTTTGAGGAGAAGGTATCATAGATGGAGAACGCCAGCATCTAGAAATATTCTTCATTTGTTCTATACATGACCAATTAGATAGGTTGCCCGAATGAATCCGACATCACTTCAACTCCATTAGAACCAGAAGTAACGCTAGTAGTTGCTGTGTGGCCATCTATCCAGCTGGACCTGATCTCTGGCCACACTACCTGCTGGTGTTTTAGCCTGGCCTACCTAAACTAGCGGATGACTGTAGATTGGAGTGATTCACATCTTTGAACATCACCATATATGCTATTCAGCATTCGCCAACCTCCCTTATTTTTGAGCTCTGAGATGTTTTACAGTAAACGCAGTTGTGGCATTGTATTGCTTTAAGCCCATCCCATTCACACGGCACAATGTACACTGATACCTTTCATGACAATGGGTCACTAGGCACATAGATACATTCGAAAATCTTTGGGAGTACTGCGTTCATATATGCATACATGCGTATAGATAGGTTATTACAAACGACTAGGAAATTATGTTTCTCTTAAAAATTAGGAAGCATAGAGGTAGTCAGTACTACAGCATAATAAGTTATAGTCTATTTAGCATAGCGAATGTGTTGTGAGACAATTAGTGATAAAATTATGTGGAATGATCCTGAGTAAAACAGATGGCTGACAGAATTTGTTGTGCTGAATTTTCACCACCAATTTTCATATAGTATGCGAAAGATATTGCAAAGTGACTCATCAACGTATAATATGAAAAAAACTACGAACTGTTCTACCATTGTGCATTTTAGAAAAGTATATGAAAATGGGTAGCCATTAACTGAAGATAATCATTTCTACACAAAATAGCGTATTATACAAATGACATATGTATATAGGCAAAATATTAAAAGGTGTGGTTGCTAATATAATTGTTTCTGGAAGTACTTACACCAGCTGAACTTATTGAAGATTATAGAGAATAGAAAGTCAGTAGACTAGCTAAACGTTCGCTGCCTAAGTAGCAGAGTTGATTTAGATGTAATTGACTACACTGAAGACTGGACTGGATGTCATTTACCATTCCACCAACAGTTTTGGTCTTTTAGATGACCTAGGGTGGACATGTTAATGCGTCTTTCTAGGATCCATTTTAGCCCATCGGTATTTTGACAAGATCTAATTTCAGATGGTAGTTGGCTCCAAAGAGTGCAATATTTAATGGTTAATGGGTTTGTCCCGATGGTTTGTTTGTGGGTGGCAAACTTTAGAAGGCAGTCATAGCTGAGCCTGTTAAAACTGGAGTGTAGCAGACAGCTGCTCTGTCTTAGTACTTGGGACCGTTCACCGTTCACGTAACTACCTTCGTTCGAACCCAGGACCTTGCGGTTAAAAGGCAAGCCATATAGAATCGAAGTCACTGTTGATGAATTAGTTGGCGCAATGTTTCATGATTGAAGTACTTAGTAGAAAGCACAACAAATTGGCTGAATATATCGAAAGTTGAATGTATTCATTTCACCTAATGAGATTAACAAATAATATAAGACTTCTAAAATACCACCAATAGCATGAATAGTGAAGTGAGCAATATTTTACTAAGGCAAACGCCTAAAATTACGATGAAAAGACACTTACCAATAATGAACACAGAGATGACTGCGTGATGGAAACTGGTTACGATGATGGAAATCATCATACTTATTTTGTGACTTGATAAATAGCGTTTAAGTGCATGGTGGATGCCACATATTTCACGGGTGTGATCTAATTTGTTGATTTTAGGTCTAGTTCTGTTTAACTACGGTTGCATGAATACAACATACTTTTCTTTGTTAGTATACTGCGATAACTCGGGCATCCATATGAGCATTGTTTACTGTGATTTGTAAGACTAGGGAGGCGTGGAAAATCCAGTTAGACACACGGAGTAGCGTTCACCATTCAAAAATCTTTACTCAGTGATTTTACCTATCCTTTTCTAAACCTTGATCATGTCAAGCTGACTACTTCTAGGAAACCAATTAGTCAGGCCTCTTAAACGACATTGGGCTCACTTCCTGTTGACTTCAAATAGAAAGGACTCCAAATACTGGCGCGTGGCCCAGCTAACATGGTTGCCAGGTTGTTAATCGCATCATCACAACTACCTAAGGGAGAACATAACACTTACGGCCACTGAAAGGTGTATTTATTTAAGGTGATTTGTCGAGAGTGTAGAGGTACGCAACCGTAACACGATGTACCTGCTGAGCTTTTTCCCAAGAAAATACAATAGTCCAAACCGTGTCTCAATCTGCACAGATAAACAAGCTGATTGCTGAAGGTTCAATTGGTTCGTATAACTTCCTTGATCTCCTGCAGTCCTACAACTGAAAAATCTATTAAACAGAGGAGGTTTTCGGATTGACCAACTATATTAGACGTGAAGTTATGATTGATGCATGCAACGACACAGAAAACTGAGTGGACAGTTTCTGTTAAATTTATTTTGTTGTACCTTCAGATTCATGGAATCAATAAGTAACTGATGGCCTATTTATAGTTTAATTTTCCACGGATTTGTAAACGATATCTATGCTTCGTATTATGAAGCATAAAAGGTGTTCTCGTTGTGGTTGTCTGAGTTAAATCTGACTTCTGTGTCTGTATCAGTTTTGGGGCTGTTTTCCTGGTGATCTGGTGGTTACAGTGTCGTGTCTGAAGGCTCATTCTAGTCAGAACAGGCAACAACAAAAATATTAACACTTAGTTACAACGGAAATACATATCAAAACAAAAGATTGATCTTCAAAATACGAGACATATTTCAAAGTTATAAGAACAAAGCCACGACGACTGCATATCTTCGGATAGTGCACGAATGACCGAACATAAATCGAGAATTTGTTGCGTCGTGTAGATACTTCAGCACCTAACAAGTCAGCTCATACAGTGTAGCTCAGCGCCTATTGGGGAGCGAAGAGTGCGGTGATCGAATAATTTTGTTGACAGAGAGCCTCTTCATTGAATTACTTGTTTTGTCTTGTATTCGCGAGTGTCATATAAGAATTATTCGCAGCCAACATAGTACGTACAATTAAAAAATTGATCAACAAAACAGGTATCTGACAAGTTACCTTCTGCATGGTTAGCTCACTTGAACATCTCAGGAGAGAATTCCAAATCGAATGTCAATCGGGCAGTAGAATGTCGAAATAGGCTCTTTTATTTCTCTCTATTATTTTGTATTCTTTAGTGAACTCCTTCTCAAACATACTTAGCTACCTAGATTATTAACATTGGCTTACTTTTGTACTTTACTGTATTCCTTCTTTTGTGTATCCACTGGTTCCGACTATATTAGCACTAAGAGTAGTACAAAATTTGCCTGTCATTATCCATCATGTAATTATTAGTTTTGTGGTTGTTTTTTCTTATTTTCTATACTTTTCGGCAATATTAAACTGACAATCATTGTTTGTGAACGCCATAGTCACCACCTTAAAATATTTTGTATTATTCAGGATTACTCACACTACCACCACAAACACTGCATTAGACCTTGGTAGACTTTGGTACTTTTTCCCATTCATGATTATTTTGTGTTTATCCTGTTTTTTTTGCTGTTGGTGTCTTCAGATTTATTTTTTGTTTGTATAACACTTATTTTAAATGTCGGTAAAATTAGATGCAAATATTGAAGATATGTGCTGAAAATTTCACACTGGACCATTAGTACTGTTTCTGGAATAAAGCAAATTATTATTATAGTGGGATTACATGCTGTGAACAGATTAAAAGAATGGTTTTGATAAAATCGTGAAATATCATTGGATACAAATTTTAAAAATGGGTAGAAGTGACAGTCAGCAATGAAGGGTACTACAGATATAACGTGTATTTATTTTTATGAAGCCCACTGTTTAATTATCTTATTCATCCAGGCGTTAGATAGGTTTTCTTCACCGAATTCATCAAAAAAGCTTTATATTTTGAATTTAAATTTTGCGCATAAATATTCAGCTAATGAGAGTAAGCAAGAATTAAAAACTAATGTTGGCTATTGTACATTTGGACTCAGTTTAACCTAGAGACTTCGTAGCCTATTCGAAAGTCGCGTCGTCAGTCAAGGTCATTGCTTGGTAGGTCTGTTTTTCTCTCTGTGCACAGATAACCATCGAATAAGGCATCTTGAAAATTTAAATCCATGAGCATACGCAGAAACTCGTCTG
Source organism: Trichobilharzia szidati (assembly GCA_944472155.2). Classification (NCBI taxonomy): domain Eukaryota; kingdom Metazoa; phylum Platyhelminthes; class Trematoda; order Strigeidida; family Schistosomatidae; genus Trichobilharzia; species Trichobilharzia szidati. The sequence continues at coordinate 160,704,748 of OX235271.1, read as the reverse complement.
CTTAGCAATTTCCAATCCCCATCACTTCTTACCTCGATCTGCAGCTGTAGCATTTTCTTCAGGTCACTGCTTCCACTCTGGGCCCCGTATGGAGTTTCAGGCATATTTCCACTAAAAAAAGTCCGCTGAAAGATTTTCTTTTCCCAAATGAAGAGTGTATCTAGACCTTAAATTTACACTATTCTAATATGAAAATCATTAGCGCACTTCAGACGACGACAAATCCGGGCAAATAAGTTCCTCACGTACATGTACGCACAAGGTTTTCTGCCTGAAGTCCCTTCAGTGCGTCAGTATTTTACTCACCTCTTCCTTGCTTTTTTCGGTTACTGGAGAAAGAAAATACCTCTTGAATGTGAGTTATAGGTTCCTGATCCTCCGTAAACTTCTGCGTAGCTCGTCCCTCCAGCTCGACTGTTGTAGCTCTGCTTGACTCCAAAAGGAGTAGTGTTGGAATTAATTATATGCGGTTTGTAGAATGAGGTGTCTTAAGACTGTTACTACTGTGAATGGAATTAATCCTTTCACCAGTTGGGGTTGGGAAACCTGATCACCCTCGCCCGTGAATTAAATTCAACCATTACTTACATATTGAATCTGTGTGGTAAGTCCAGCTGTCTCGAACTACTGCCAAAGCTTCAGGTGCCACTTCTCTAGCAGCATCTTCCTCACTCGTTCAGATAAACAAGACTTGTTGGTCTACCACGTGATTGATGTGAAGCCGATCAACCAGAAAGTTACTAGGTAAAGTCGAAAACCTTTTCTTTTCCTTGTATTGCACTTTCCCAGTCTTATTCTTGTAGGTAGATACTGTTGCACTCTTATTCGTATATAGCATAAGTCACAGTGATTGTTAATTTGACTGTCGAAAGTAGCCTTAGGAAAAGCACTAAAACACCATACTCTGTAGTCACAAGGGCTTCAGCCAGAGAAGGCAAAAACCCAGGGACATCAACCCCTTCCCGCATACCGATCCTAAAGACTCGTGTAGGTCTCGTCTGTTCTGATACTACGCCTGCATTGCCACAGTCTAGTACTGAAACGGCACAGGCAATACCAGGTGGACAGGATACTACACCTGCATCCACTGAAAGCCAGTGCGTGAAACACAGCAAAACTAAAAGGAAACGCTCAAGACGTCATAAGACCTCGAAGGCGACATCAAGGAAGGGAGACAAATGTCAGGCGTGTAGTGTCATCGTTTCTAAAACTGACTCAACTTTTGAATGCAGTTTTTGCAAACGATGGGTGGACTACCGTTGTGACAAAGGGGTGCCGAAAGCATACTACGAGTTTATGAGGAATAACCCATGCCCGTGGTTTTGGTATATCTGTCCACTTTGTCGCCCTGGCACAGTCCCACACAGCGTGTCTACAGATAGCAGAAACAACACGCCACTCTTGTGTCTCAACACAGTCTTATGCAGCTCCCCACCTGCTAACACCGCTCTGCCAAAACTTGGCACAGACAGTAAGAAGGACACTGCAGTCCTACTGACAGGAAATGCCAATTTTCACAAGGTGAAGATTCACAAGGTCGCACTCACAACATCAGGGAAGATAGAATCGCCAAAGCACCACTTGCATCCACTAGCAAGCTTGGCGACACAGCAAAGGCTGGTCAAAACCTGATGAAGCCTAAATTTGCTGACGCTGCAAAGAAATACAAGTAGTCAAAGGCCAAACCTAAGTCTGAGGTCAGTCGGTCTAATTCTCTTATCCTCTTTAACGTACCTGTGAGCAAGGATAGCTTGCTTGAACAACGGGCCCTGTTTGATCGGGAACAGTGGTCCAACCTGTGCAATAAATTAGGTCTGAACATTAGTTCAGTGAAATTGTACAGGCTTTACAGGGTGTCCACACGCCTCCATTAAGGGTTACACTGGACTCTGCCGAAGAGGCCGAAAGAGTACTATTAGTGGCTCAGGTACTAGCCATCGACAGAAGTTCGAACATAAGGGTGAGACAAGACAGACCATGGGCTATCAGACAAATGGCGAGGGAGTCACCGGAACTGATGTCTTCTACCTCTATGGTGGTACACGGTGTTCCGGAGCTGGAAACCGGCACTGCTTGTGAAAAACACATACATGACGTACAGCAATAGAGATGGCTGTCATCTCAGATGTCCCTTGGCGCTTCTGGAGCCATCTCCATTTCCCGACTACCTCACCCCGCTCATCTCACACTGATTATCTCTCCAAAGCTGCAGTTGGCCATAGCACTTCAACGATGATGTGAGGCCAAGGAAAAAATGGAAGGACACATCAGATGCTGCGAAAGCAGACCCCAAACCATAAGGAGGCAGCAAACTGAGGCTTTAATTCGTCCCCAAGCTTCAGTGACACTAGAGCGATGCAGTACTGAGAACAACAGTCTGTGTCACCCAAGTGTCCTGCCGAAATTCATGGAAAAAACTACAACGGGCCGGTTCCATCGGAATCGGCCAACTAGTCCCAACATTAAGTCCCCTACCAGCAGACAGCTTCACGTCAACTACCCCACAACACACTGAGGTTGTGAGACTCACTGTCAGCTGCCTATATAGCAATGAGTGGAAAAATAGGTGAACTCCGAAATCTCCAAGCACACCTACAACTTAAAATAATCATTCTCACTGAAACGTGGCTAATCCCCACTATCGCCGATAACGAAATCAGTATAGGTGATGTGGTTCTGGTCAGGAGAGACAGGGATAATAAGGAAGGAGGGGGAGTTGCTATATACTTTGACAGGCAACTTAAATGTGTGCGCGCAACGGACCCACCACTTATTGAACTCCCAGACTCCATATGGTGTCATTTCACCGTAGGCCACACCAAGCATTTACTGGGTGGCATCTACCGATCTCCTACCTGTGGAGTAGAGCACAATCAGCTACTGCGCAGCACTATCACAGGGATACGAGACTTGGGCTATGACCAAATCACCATAGCTGGAGATTTCAATGCCCCATCACTGAACCTTGGCTCGGGGTATGCTAAGGGAAAATTTGGTCGAAATCTACTGCAAACTATTCGAAACACGGGACTGACTGAGAATGTTGGAGACGACACTAGGTGGGGCCCTAGTGGAAAGTCATCAAAACTAGACTACATTCTAATTAGTGGCCAACTACTCGTCGAAAAGGTCCAGATCATGACTCCTCTAGGAAGTAGTGACCATGCAGTCATAGGTTTCGATCTCGTTCTCCGTGAGCATTTGCAGTGGGATGTTACGCGACCATGTCTGTGTTACAGCAAGGCTGACTATGCTGAAATGCGGAGGCTCTTGTCCGACGCAGACTGGCCCTTAGCATGGGATGAGCTATCTGTGGATGAACACTGGGAAGTGGTAAAAAAGATTATTCATACAGCAATCTCGGATACCGTCCCTTTAGTCACAACACAGCCCAAAAGAAAGTCATCATGGTTAAAGAGAGGCACGCAACGTATTCTGCAAGCAAAGCGGAAGGCTTGGTTTACGTGGCGCGTATCTAAGAGTCAGATCGACCACGATGCATACCTGGAACTCAGGAACCGGTGCAACGCGAGAGTCAGGAGTGACAGGTCATTCCAGGCTAACCTTGCTAAAAAACTCCTAGTAAACCCCAAAAGCTTGTATCGATTCATGTCGGAAAGAAAACCAACCAACCAGGGGGCATGCGCCTTAGTAGGCCCAAACGGTCAATATCTCACTAGTCTGGAACATTCAGTTTAGCCTTCGCCAAACAGCTAAACAGAAATGTGGGTATTACCGTTACGGACCAAAATGGTGACACCACTGTTTCACAGGAGGAAGACCTAGTAGCTACTCCCCAAATAAACCCCGCAATAGTACTAAGGAAGCTGCAACGACTCACACCTGGGAAGTCCCCAGGTTGTGATGACATCAGGCCATCTGTTCTGAAACAGTGTGCCGAAGCTCTCTGTAGGCCTTTATGCGACTTGTTCCAACACTCAATGGATTCGGGAAAACTGCCAAGGGAGTGGAAAAGAGCCATCCTTTCTCCGATCTTCAAGAGTGGGGATGGGCAAAATGCCACTAGTTATAGACCAGTAGCTCTACTCCCAGTGGTATCAAAAGTACTGGAAAGTATTATTGACGATCACATCAAGGAATACCTCGATAGGTCTAATATACTTCATGAAGCGCAGCACGGTTTCAGGAAAGGCAGATCCTGTGTAACAAACCTAACATCAGCTTGGGACGATTGGACATCACGCTGGGATATGAATGTTCCAGTCCATGCGGTGTTCCTAGACTTAGAGAAGGCATTTGACACCGTTCACCATGACCTCCTACACAAAATAAGCCAGGCAGGTATAGGTAAGCCACTTCTGTTATGGCTAAAGGACTGCCTAGCCGAAAGGCAATTTTGCACTAAGGTCAATCGAGTCAGATCATCTTGGCACAGCTCATCATCAGGAGTGTCGTAGGGTTCTATCCTAGGACCACTGATGTTTTTGATTTTTATCAATGATCTACCATGCCGTCTAAGCTGCCCGACTCTTCTATACGCTGACAACATAAAGATATGGAGGGCGATAAAGTGTCCAGAGGACTCAGATAGGCTACAAGAAGATCTAAACCTTCTGGAAGACTGGGCGGTGGCCAGTGGCATGACTTTCAACCTGAAAAAGTGCAAAGTAGTGAAGTTACGCACCTGTAGACTGCAGAATGCAAGTTACACCCTGTGCAATGAAAGCTTGTCCTGCACAACGTCGGAACGCGACTTAGGTCTAGTTCTAACGGAAAAAATGGACACAAGCGTAAATTACACGGGGGACGTAGCGAGGGCATATGCGGTCATACACTTTACACATAGACAGTCAGGTGCACTCACTCCTGAGCTCTTTCTAAAGTTGTACAAAACATACGTCAGACCACACCTTGAGGTGCATAATATTATTGCACCCCTACTGCTTAGAAGAGACGCAAACCTCTTGGAAAGAGTCCAACGACGGGCAACAAAAGGAGTGGTTGGTCTCCAAAAGGCTGAAGAAATTGGGCCTATTCACGCTTAGCTACCGTCGTCTTAGGGGGGGGGGATTTAATTACTGCCTACAAAATAACGAATGACCAGAATTACCCAAACAAAGGTGTTCTGCCACTGAGTAGGTGTAGGCTCCCTCGTGGAAATCCCAGCGACACAAGGACTGTGTCCAAATGGCCTATCCCCTTAAAATCCCATACACCATTCAGAGTAGACAACTAAGTTCGTCGTTTAACTTCTTTACATTCTCTCCCGTCTTACTCTCCTGACAACTTTAACTACACATTATTATTACCGAGATATATGATAATAATAATGTGTAGTTAAAGTTGTCAGGAGAGTAAGACGGGAGAGAATGTAAAGAAGTTAAACGACGAACTTAGTTGTCTACTCTGAATGGTGTATGGGATTTTAAGGGGATAGGCCATTTGGACACAGTCCTTGTGTCGCTGGGATTTCCACGAGGGAGCCTACACCTACTCAGTGGCAGAACACCTTTGTTTGGGTAATTCTGGTCATTCGTTATTTTGTAGGCAGTAATTAAATCCCCCCCCCTAAGACGACGGTAGCTAAGCGTGAATAGGCCCAATTTCTTCAGCCTTTTGGAGACCAACCACTCCTTTTGTTGCCCGTCGTTGGACTCTTTCCAAGAGGTTTGCGTCTCTTCTAAGCAGTAGGGGTGCAATAATATTATGCACCTCAAGGTGTGGTCTGACGTATGTTTTGTACAACTTTAGAAAGAGCTCAGGAGTGAGTGCACCTGACTGTCTATGTGTAAAGTGTATGACCCCATATGCCCTCGCTACGTCCCCCGTGTAATTTACACTTGTGTCCATTTTTTCCGTTAGAACTAGACCTAAGTCGCGTTCCGACGTTGTGCAGGACAAGCTTTCATTGCACAGGGTGTAACTTGCATTCTGCAGTCTACAGGTGCGTAACTTCACTACTTTGCACTTTTTCAGGTTGAAAGTCATGCCACTGGCCACCGCCCAGTCTTCCAGAAGGTTTAGATCTTCTTGTAGCCTATCTGAGTCCTCTGGACACTTCATCGCCCTCCATATCTTTATGTTGTCAGCGTATAGAAGAGTCGGGCAGCTTAGACGGCATGGTAGATCATTGATAAAAATCAAAAACATCAGTGGTCCTAGGATAGAACCCTACGACACTTCTGATGATGAGCTGTGCCAAGATGATCTGACTCGATTGACCTTAGTGCAAAATTGCCTTTCGGCTAGGCAGTCCTTTAGCCATAACAGAAGTGGCTTACCTATACCTGCCTGGTTTATTTTGTGTAGGAGGTCATGGTGAACGGTGTCAAATGCCTTCTCTAAGTCTAGGAACACCGCATGGACTGGAACATTCATATCCCAGCGTGATGTCCAATCGTCCCAAGCTGATGTTAGGTTTGTTACACAGGATCTGCCTTTCCTGAAACCGTGCTGCGCTTCATGAAGTATATTAGACCTATCGAGGTATTCCTTGATGTGATCGTCAATAATACTTTCCAGTACTTTTGATACCACTGGGAGTAGAGCTACTGGTCTATAACTAGTGGCATTTTGCCCATCCCCACTCTTGAAGATCGGAGAAAGGATGGCTCTTTTCCACTCCCTTGGCAGTTTTCCCGAATCCATTGAGTGTTGGAACAAGTCGCATAAAGGCCTACAGAGAGCTTCGGCACACTGTTTCAGAACAGATGGCCTGATGTCATCACAACCTGGGGACTTCCCAGGTGTGAGTCGCTGCAGCTTCCTTAGTACTATTGCGGGGTTTATTTGGGGAGTAGCTACTAGGTCTTCCTCCTGTGAAACAGTGGTGTCACCATTTTGGTCCGTAACGGTAATACCCACATTGCTGTTTAGCTGTTTGGCGAAGGCTAAACTGAATGTTCCAGACTAGTGAGATATTGACCGTTTGGGCCTACTAAGGCGCATGCCCCCTGGTTGGTTGGTTTTCTTTCCGACATGAATCGATACAAGCTTTTGGGGTTTACTAGGAGTTTTTTAGCAAGGTTAGCCTGGGATGACCTGTCACTCCTGACTCTCGCGTTGCACCGGTTCCTGAGTTCCAGGTATGCATCGTGGTCGATCTGACTCTTAGATACGCGCCACGTAAACCAAGCCTTCCGCTTTGCTTGCAGAATACGTTGCGTGCCTCTCTTTAACCATGATGACTTTCTTTTGGGCTGTGTTGTGACTAAAGGGACGGTATCCGAGATTGCTGTATGAATAATCTTTTTTACCACTTCCCAGTGTTCATCCACAGGTAGCTCATCCCATGCTAAGGGCCAGTCTGCGTCGGACAAGAGCCTCCGCATTTCAGCATAGTCAGCCTTGCTGTAACACAGACATAGTCGCGTAACATCCCACTGCAAATGCTCACGGAGAACGAGATCGAAACCTATGACTGCATGGTCACTACTTCCTAGAGGAGTCATGATCTGGACCTTTTCGACGAGTAGTTGGCCACTAATTAGAATGTAGTCTAGTTTTGATGACTTTCCACTAGGACCCCACCTAGTGTCGTCTCCAACATTCTCAGTCAGTCCCGTGTTTCGAATAGTTTGCAGTAGATTTCGACCAAATTTTCCCTTAGCATACCCCGAGCCAAGGTTCAGTGATGGGGCATTGAAATCTCCAGCTATGGTGATTTGGTCATAGCCCAAGTCTCGTATCCCTGTGATAGGGCTGCGCAGTAGCTGATTGTGGTCTACTCCACAGGTAGGAGATCGGTAGATGCCACCCAGTAAATGCTTGGTGTGGCCTACGGTGAAATGAAACCATATGGAGTCTGGGAGTTCAATAAGTGGTGGGTCCGTTGCGCGCACACATTTAAGTTGCCTGTCAAAGTATATAGCAACTCCCCCTCCTTCCTTATTATCCCTGTCTCTCCTGACCAGAACCACATCACCTATACTGATTTCGTTATCGGCGATAGTGGGGATTAGCCACGTTTCAGTGAGAATGATTATTTTAAGTTGTAGGTGTGCTTGGAGATTTCGGAGTTCACCTATTTTTCCACTCATTGCTATATAGGCAGCTGACAGTGAGTCTCACAACCTCAGTGTGTTGTGGGGTAGTTGACGTGAAGCTGTCTGCTGGTAGGGGACTTAATGTTGGGACTAGTTGGCCGATTCCGATGGAACCGGCCCGTTGTAGTTTTTTCCATGAATTTCGGCAGGACACTTGGGTGACACAGACTGTTGTTCTCAGTACTGCATCGCTCTAGTGTCACTGAAGCTTGGGGACGAATTAAAGCCTCAGTTTGCTGCCTCCTTATGGTTTGGGGTCTGCTTTCGCAGCATCTGATGTGTCCTTCCATTTTTTCCTTGGCCTCACATCATCGTTGAAGTGCTATGGCCAACTGCAGCTTTGGAGAGATAATCAGTGTGAGATGAGCGGGGTGAGGTAGTCGGGAAATGGAGATGGCTCCAGAAGCGCCAAGGGACATCTGAGATGACAGCCATCTCTATTGCTGTACGTCATGTATGTGTTTTTCACAAGCAGTGCCGGTTTCCAGCTCCGGAACACCGTGTACCACCATAGAGGTAGAAGACATCAGTTCCGGTGACTCCCTCGCCATTTGTCTGATAGCCCATGGTCTGTCTTGTCTCACCCTTATGTTCGAACTTCTGTCGATGGCTAGTACCTGAGCCACTAATAGTACTCTTTCGGCCTCTTCGGCAGAGTCCAGTGTAACCCTTAATGGAGGCGTGTGGACACCCTGTAAAGCCTGTACAATTTCACTGAACTAATGTTCAGACCTAATTTATTGCACAGGTTGGACCACTGTTCCCGATCAAACAGGGCCCGTTGTTCAAGCAAGCTATCCTTGCTCACAGGTACGTTAAAGAGGATAAGAGAATTAGACCGACTGACCTCAGACTTAGGTTTGGCCTTTGACTACTTGTATTTCTTTGCAGCGTCAGCAAATTTAGGCTTCATCAGGTTTTGACCAGCCTTTGCTGTGTCGCCAAGCTTGCTAGTGGATGCAAGTGGTGCTTTGGCGATTCTATCTTCCCTGATGTTGTGAGTGCAACCTTGTGAATCTTCACCTTGTGAAAATTGGCATTTCCAGTCAGTAGGACTGGAGTGTCCTTCTTACTGTCTGTGCCAAGTTTTGGCAGTGCGGTGTTAGCAGGTGGGGAGCTGCATAAGACTGTGTTGAGACACAAGAGTGGCGTGTTGTTTCTGCTATCCGTAGACACGCTGTGTGGGACTGTGCCAGGGCGACAAAGTGGACAGATATACCAAAACCACGGGCATGGGTTATTCCTCATAAACTCGTAGTATGCTTTCGGCACCCCTTTGTCACAACGGTAGTCCACCCATCGTTTGCAAAAACTGCATTCAAAAGTTGAGTCAGTTTTAGAAACGATGACACTACACGCCTGACATTTGTCTCCCTTCCTTGATGTCGCCTTCGAGGTCTTATGACGTCTTGAGCGTTTCCTTTTAGTTTTGCTGTGTTTCACGCACTGGATTTCAGTTGGTGCAGGTGTAGTATCCTGTCCACCTGGTATTGCCTGCGCCGTTTCAGTACTAGACTGTGGCAATGCAGGCGTAGTATCAGAACAGACGAGACCTACACGAGTCTTTAGGATCGGTATGCGGGAAGGGGTTGATGTCCCTGGGTTTTTGCCTTCTCTGGCTGAAGCCCTTGTGACTACAGAGTATGGTGTTTTAGTGCTTTTCCTAAGGCTACTTTCGACAGTCAAATTAACAATCACTGTGACTTATGCTATATACGAATAAGAGTGCAACAGTATCTACCTACAAGAATAAGACTGGGAAAGTGCAATACAAGGAAAAGAAAAGGTTTTCGACTTTACCTAGTAACTTTCTGGATGATCGGCTTCACATCAATCACGTGGTAGACCAACAAGTCTTGTTTATCTGAACGAGTGAGGAAGATGCTGCTAGAGAAGTGGCACCTGAAGCTTTGGCAGTAGTTCGAGACAGCTGGACTTACCACACAGATTCAATATGTAAGTAATGGTTGAATTTAATTCACCGGCTGAGGAGATGAGGTTTCTCAAGAGGGATAATTCACAAAGTAGGTATTTTCCGGTTCCTTAGGAAAAATCGCGTCCTTCTGCTGTTTGATTCTAAATAATTTTGTTTCTGTGCAACATATGATAAACTTTAATATCAGCTAGAAGACAACAGTATAATAGGCTAGCTGCACTTATATTTATAGTCTGTAGGCCATGCTGAATGTTTTCACTCTCCCTGACGACGTATAATCACCGCTTGCACATACACCAACCACTCAAATAATTCTTATCTCGAACAATTATACAAGCATTTGATTATAGACCAGCCAAATTTGGCTGATATTCATTGCGAATAAGGGAGGTATTTAATAAAATCATCTGAACCACATACTCTTGAAACTTTGATGTCCTCTTAACGATTTCAATCTTATTATTTCGTACATTTCCTTCCCCTAATAAATTTCTTTAGAGAAAGACCAGACTTGCAGTTTAAAATGATATTCTATTTCACAGATCCTCATTAGCTGCAAACTACCTGAAATTACAACAGTTATAAATAATAGCATTTCATACTTCAATGTTTGAAAGGTAATAGTGAAAACATTATAAGATGAAAGCATCCGGAATATAAGTATTACAGTTTTTAGATTAAGTCACTATCAGTTTATATGCTATCAGACTGAAAAAAGGGAGGTGAGAGAAGACAGAAAACAAAAAAATTTAATAAATAGTGATAGCTTGTACGTCAACATGGCAACTCAAGAAGGTAAAAGTTCATCAAATTGAAAACTTGCTTAGTGAGCCGAGCTTACTAGTAATCAGTGTAAAAAAGTGATACGGTTACCAAGGGTGTGAGAGATTGACTACACTCTCTTTCTGTGTACATAAGTTTGGTCTGAAACGTTTGATTGCAATTGCTTCAGCAAATCGTAGTGGATTCGCTGTCCTTTGTATGTTTAATATTTTGAAGGATTTGGAAATCTCGACAAAACGACCCGTATCCATAAGGTGTCTGGTAATTGCACTTTGTAAATATTTGCTTCCTTTTAAGCATAAATTTTTCGGAATGTGCTCTGAAAACCGGATATAAGCCTTTATTTCTGTCCTTCCAATGTACTTGCTGCCATAGGTGTACGTAAATTAATAAATGCAGTTGGAGGTAACATCAGCAGGGTACTTATCCAGTTTCGGTTGACTTATAGAGCATGTAGTGCTGTATAGTGTCACCAGCTTAGCTGCAGAGAAGCATCTCTTTATTGCTCCCTTCATCCTCTTGTCAATCTTTTGTGATGCTGCTTCTCCTTTGTATGGCAGGCAAATGAACACTTTCTTCTTTTCAACTGTTGGATACTTCGCTTTCTCATCTCTTTCTTTGCTGTACTTTAGGATAAATCCCTTTGGATACCCGTTTTCCATTAGTCATTTTTCAACAGAGCTTAATTCTCCTACCTTGTTAGGCGAACAAAGCTTCCTGGATCTGTAGTAAATTGTCCTTACTAATCCCTGCTTAAAGCTGTTGTAGTGAAGGTATTGTCCAGTCCCGGTTTCTTTTCTGTAGATGGACTTTTCAACCGTTCCATCGTTTCTTCTTTTTACATTTAGTTCCAGGAAATTGAACTCGTCGTTGTGTTTATATTCCATGGTGAATTTTATTTTTGGGAGGATCTCCTTAAGGCGGTCAAATAATACGGATGCCCGACTCATTTCGTTACAAACAAAAAACGCATCATCGGCATATCGGTGATAGTATGTTGTTTCATTGATAGTGTCACTCACTCGAGTCTATTCGAGGTAACCCATGAAGATGTCGGCCAGAATAGGTCCTAGAGGTGAACTCATGGCGACCCCATCAATTTGTTGGTAGAATTGGATGCCTTTTGTGCAAAGAATTAGTAGGCGTTTCATCTCTGTTTCCGGTAATGGCAATAGATCTGTTTGTTTACAAATGATGTCTATTGTTTCTATCGCTGGTACACTTTTAAATAAGGCAGTCACGTCGTTTGACACCATTAGTTTAATGGATATATCAACATGGTCGACTTCTGTAGAAAATTGGAAGGTGTCATCCAAACTATGATTTGCAAATTTCTGTTTAATTGGCTTCAATGAATCAGCTAGCCATCGAGCTAGTTTGTGGCATGGTGTTTATCATTGATAATATAGGTCTTAAGGGCACATCGGCCTTATGAATTTTTGGCAGACCGTACATAAATGGGAGGCGTCCACCTTTTGACCCGAGTTCGTTGTAAGTTTTTTTGTCAGTCAGTTTCTTGATGAGGAGTTCTTTGAGGCATTTACTTTATTTTCGAATGACGTTGCATCCTTCTCAGTTTTGTCCACCTGAAATTTATCGGGATCGTTAAGAATTGTCAACAGTTTATGTACATAATCAGTTTGATTCATTATAACAACTCCAGAGCCTTTATCGGGTCTAATCATGACGATGTCATCATTTTCACATAGTCTCTTTAGTGCCGTTCTATGCTCTTCAGTAAGCATCTTTTGTTTTTCGAATGGTGATATGTGGTATTGGTTGGCTGTATCAACCAGTTTGTCTTCGTCCACAGGTTGCAGGTCAGAAATTGATAGTATAAGTATTCAAATTGCTTTTCTGTATCTATACGGTTTATGTGCTTCTTAGGGACGTGAAACTTGGATTCCAAAGATAAGGCTTCTAATTCAAATTTGCTTAATTGTAAATTTGACACACACAAACACACGTAGCGTTCAGGTGTTTCTGAGAAGTCTTCAGTTAACTTTTCCTTAACTGATGCTTTTGTCAGTTGATTTTCATATTCTTTTGCAGTTCTGGATTGTAATTCTTTGATGAAGTTCATGAATTTGAGCCAGCAAGTAATATTTAGCTCATTTATTAAGGTATTATTATACGTAGCCAGATGAGACTTCAGATTGGAAAGATATTTGTACGAGGATTCAATATGCAACTTTGTTATCCGACGAAGGTTCTTTTTTGTAGGAGGGAGTTTAGATGATCGGACTTGTTTCAAGAATTGTCGTGGGAAACAACCTGTTCGCAGACACTGTTCGTAGGACTCTATTCGCCATAGCGGACGTAAAGATAATTAAAATTTTCCAGTGAGTTATCTACCTCCTTCATTTTGAAATCTTTCTCCATGAATCTTTTACTTGGCGATAATCAGCTTTACCGTTCAAGACTTCCTGACTGATTCCAACATAGAACTTCGCACCAATGTGCAGCAGTTCGAGTTGCCACACTCCCTCCATGTAGCACACAAAGCAAGAGAAGAGAATAAAAAGAGATTCAAAACAGAGATATGTGGCAATAGAATAGTAATATGGAAGAACAATAGAATTTTATTGAACATTATAAATCACAAGGAGTGGATGCATCTGCGCCATCACTGAGAATGGTTTTGAGCCACATCACCAGTTGTTTCCAGCCTTTATTTGTTTTTACCATCCCGAGGACCCCAACCAGTCAGGAAGTCTACACCTCCTTACGTGGCTGGCTGGCTGGCTGGCTTAAACTAACTGTTGTGGATTTCATTGATTGATGCCATGTTTTGTTTTGACCACCACTGACTCTTTTCCAACCTGATCCTATTTCAGCTAACATTGCCCGTCGACGAAGACGATGCATAAACATACGTAAACAGACTTCCTTATCTTCATGCAGCCATAATTCAAATTAACTCACGGTATTCTAGCGCTCCCTATATTTAAATCACTGTCACGAAAACTTTCATTCCAAAACATAATGAGCGTGTACACTGAATTCACACTAACCACATAGTTGTTGGATAGGTCCGTAGGAAGCTTCTGTAGAATCCAGCTGTTGTGTAAATTCAATAAATATTGATTATATCTTATGTTTAAACTAAAATTGATATCAAAAGTACCATATATGCAAATCCAAACGACGCAGGTGCACATTATATCTGTTAAAAATGACTCAGTTATGTAGTACTGGTTTCTCACATACTTAAATGTATTACATGAAGTGCATTTATTTCCTTATCTTGCGAAGTTTAATAAGACCCTTATTACCCAAAATTTTATGATAAACTTGATTCTTTCCATTTCTATTCTCCTTACAACAAGTCTTTGGTTAATATTGATTCCAACGATTGATTTCGAACTATAGTTTCGATGTTTATCACATATTTCGTCCAATATCAGTGATGTAACCTCTGGATTAATATAATAACTGGCTGTTGGCCCTAGTTACTTACTTCCATGATTAGTTGTCGCAGATTCTATTTAAGTGTTATTTGTGCTTCTATAGCCTTCGTTCTTCAGCACAGTGATGTTTTTATTGTTGGATTGTGTTCTTCGTATGTTTTAGCTGAGTATTAAAATAATTCATGTCATAAATGAATTGATCATCGAATTTTAACATTTATTTTTGCTTTATTGAAACTCTAGTCAATAGTACAATCAGCCTTATTTAATCATGGAGAATCAGTACAATTATCCAACTGATGATAGAATTCGTCAACAGCAGGCCAAAGTCCAAGAGGTGATACTTTTTTGTATTTACTGAAAAATGACATACTTTCAGGTTGTTGGCATTATGAAGGATAATGTTAACCGTGTTCTGGAAAGAGAAACCCGTCTGGCCGAAATCGATACTCGAGCAGGTACGTTTCTTCGCTGTCTCTCTCCCTTCCTCCAGTGTATTTACGCTTGTATTCAAGTTTTTATATCCTCCTGTTTTTAAAAAATCCAAACGAGATAAACTTTGGGTATCAGAGTTTTCATACAGGCTCTCTTTAACAAAACGGCACTTAGAGGACTTACCAGGTAGTCTCATATATATATATATATATATATATATATATATATATATATATGCTGAGTGTCAGCTGACATACATTACATTTATCGGTGATCAAAATTTAACGGTGCTGTGTCGCTTTTTGTAGGTCTAACAACAACTCATCCTGTATGGGAGAGCAAAGGACTAGTGTTATTTGATGCAGCACATGTCATTTAATCAGTTCCAAAATTACGTCTACGGGTGCTATTTCGACCGATAGCTGCTACCTTGACATGGTGGTTACGCTTGCACTTCTCAATGACCCCACAACCAGCTACACTGGCTGTAACTCACTTTCCTGCATGTCATAGCATGCCGGTAAGGTCGTTTGAGTGGTGGTTGAACTCGAAACAGTTAACATAATGCAATTCGTTGACATTATTCTAGGAGACTGAGGCTTAAGTTCGTACTGCTGGTAAATATGGGTGTAACTGCAGTAAAATGTTTCTCTCGAACGACCAGCAGGCTATCTATGCTACTTCTCCGCTCTGGAAGAGGGAGGTAGAAAGAGTGCGTCCAAAAAACTTTATCCTGACTTACCTTGTAGCTGGCGGTAAGGTCTTCATACGGACAACACCAAAAACCGCTTCAAACGGTTTGTGCATGATCAGCCTCAAGCACCTGTCTATTGAGCTGTCCAGTTACGCAGCACTAATGCTCTTTTTGTTTCAGGAACTTCATGAAAAAAATCAACTTTCACAGTCTGGTTAACTGAGAAGTGGTTACCACCCACACACTCCCATAAGCTTACAAATTAGTTAAATATGATTCTTTTGTGGTTTTGCCACTTTTCGTGTTTACAAATAGTTAATGAAGGAATAAACACAGTGGATGCATCTTTAACTGACTGAATTTCAATGTAGAACTTTGCACAAAAGTGCAGCAGTTCAAGTTGCCGAACCTCATAAAGCACTCACATGTAGAGGCAAAACGACAAAGCAATTACAATGAGTGAAAATACACGACAGGAAAAATAAGTTTATAGAGAGTAATGTTAATTTATTAGACCCACGAAATGGCACTGAATGAATGTATTTGTGCTATTGAGACCGGTATTAATCTATGCCACCAACAGTCTCCAGCTGTTGGTTCTTGGCGTCTCGAGGATCTCGGTCAGGCAGTCTTCACCTCCTTATGCGGTTCACATCAGCTGTCAAAGACTTCATGGATTGATACCTCTAACTCTTTCCCAACCTAATTGTATGCCTGACAGCATTGGCGGACGAGGAAGGTGGTGGTTCTCCATGTGTTACACGTGTTCTGGCCATCTTAATCGATGTAACTTCACAACCTTATCAATTGACTTGCCTTCCTTACCCAATAATCTACGCCTAACCTCAAAATTACTCAGCATATTATTCCACTTAACACGGGAGTTAGAACGCGAACAGCTGTAGTCACAGAAAAATAGCCTCTTCAATTCTTCAACTTGTATCGAATGTTTTGCCACCTTAAAGAGAGACAAAGAGAACCTCTGCTCACTACATACGTCCTTTGGTAGACGGATATTATGTTTACTCCACAGATGACGTAAATTAGCAGATGCCACACTATCCACTTGTGTCTGTGCCGAGATTTTGTCAGTTATCAGTTCACTGGGGACTGACGCAACTTCTCGAAGAAGTGAAGTGGTCAACACGCTCAAGCACTTCACTTCCTATCTTTAAAAGTGCGCTCGACACAAACTTACATTTGACAGGGGTGAGTCTCTTCCTATCATCCTACATTTTGTCAGCGTTTTAAACTAGTATGGCAGCAGCAGATGCATGCTGTAAACAGATGGAACTATACGCTGGTAATAAGTCTATCACTGAGTCGCTAAAGTTGATCAGGTTACATTGATTAGCACGTCTTTGACGAGAATTTTTAAAAAATGGAGAAATTGGGCATCCCTAACGTACACCGCTGGTTGTAATCATTTCATACGACAACTCTCCATATGCTCTTACACGGTCACATAAGTTCTAGCATATTTCAATGAAGATTTCGCCACGAACCAACATCACGTAGAGATAATTGAAAACCAGGAAGCTCTAGACATCTGTTTCGTCCTAGTTTGTGACTCTTTGGCAGTGTACACCCGTGGCCACACCAGAGGTGGAATCCGGGACCTTGAGGTTACCAGTTCAACCTCGTTTACTATTCTGTCAATTGGGTCGAAATTCAGTGACCCGTGAATTCTAACTTTCTCGTATTTTGGCTTGACTATTGTGATATACTTCCTCGTCACTCTCTCCTCATGGTCAGACATTGTCACAGTACCTCTTGGTTGACACAGTCGAATGCCACCTTCAGGTCAAGAAATATGGCAAGTGTTGGACACCGATAAGTATGCTTTTATTCCAAAATCTGCCCGAGGATGGAGGCATAATCAACACGCCATCTTCCGGGCCTAAAATCTGCATGTTTTCCACGGTTTGTTTCCTCCGACTGGACGTAGAATTTTAGATACTATGTGAAGTTGATCTCTTTATGATTCTTATAGGAAAACTTGCCTCCCTTCTTATAAACTGTAATAATCGGTGATTTCCACCAGTTTTACCGGACTGTCCCGGGTTCGCAGACGTTAACTAACATCTTAGTTAATTCTGACAACTGTTCGTCACCATCATCTTTAAACATCTCTGGAGTCAATATCATCCATTTTCACTTGATGCAACTATAAACATTTACGTTTTCTCTTCTGTGCATATATATTAGTCTTCTCTTGTTTCACATTCATATATTGTGTATACTGGTGTGTTAATCCATGCACTTTTGGTAGGACTTGAGCATTCATGTGTGGGTTTATGTGTAGAGTTACCATGTCTTCTGTTGACAACCAGTGTATCTTTATTTGACTTCCGCGTAATAAAAAGAAATTACTTACCACTCGAAAAAATGTCTAATTGATTTAGTAGAATATGTCCGTCAATAATATATTCCTTTCTATGCTTTGAATGCTGTAAATCAATGATTGTAAACTTCTTGGTAAGGTGGTAGTTTCGAATTGTTCACAATTAGAATCATGTATTAAATCCTTTTCATTTTATCTTTCACATTCTGAAAAAGCCTGACGAATTTTCATTTAAGTATTTTCTCCATTTAATCAATGTCTGCATATTGCAGTAACATTGCAG
The DNA here is from genome assembly GCA_944472155.2 of Trichobilharzia szidati. Lineage (NCBI taxonomy): Eukaryota > Metazoa > Platyhelminthes > Trematoda > Strigeidida > Schistosomatidae > Trichobilharzia > Trichobilharzia szidati. The sequence continues at coordinate 160,686,857 of OX235271.1, read as the reverse complement.
TTTTCATTGGTTCTCGAACTGACATTAATCCGTAATCAAACTTAAAATACTTTATATGTATTGAACATCTTTTTAGGATACATTGAAAATAAAGTCAAACATTACAATGCTAAACATCAGTCAGGTATTTGATTCCTACAATAGGATATAAGCCACATCACTTTAGTCACAGAGAGAGAGAGGGGTGGAGAGAATGTAGTCCACTTTTCTTCCTTTTGATTACTGTAGGTAAAACAGTATATCAATAAACATAAAATAAACTGTATGAATAGAAATTAACTCCTGTGAGTTGCATAGCTGAAAGCGACAATGTTGATCCGTATATTACTTCCTTTGAATTGACTTATGACTAGTGTTTCTTTTCCCGTTAGATAAGACTGAATTCCAGTATAGAACTTTGCACAGAAGTATTACAGTTCAAGTCCGCTCCAGGGAGGGGGCCTTGTGTGGTCATGGGTACATATCGCTAAATAGTTCTAAACAAGGACAAGACAACAACTGTCCAGTAGTCTCAAGGTTTCATTAGTTCTCTAACTAAAGTCAATTTGTGATCTCTGTAAAACCAACACTTAGAAGCTAGAATTATTTGTTCGGAAGGAATAATCAGCAAAGAACTCGATAATATTCGTAATCAACTAAGTAGAAACGGATGTCGAATGAGATTTTTGAATAAACACCTGGATTCAGATAGTACTACGTTCAGGGTGCTTAGAGTTCCGAAGTCTGCAATAAATAGGAGATGTGAATAATGAGATTGCGTCACAATGACTGAGGACCACTTTCAAAACAACTTTTAACTCATTCAAATTATGTTGTTCGTTCACTGATCAACCAATACCCAGTTCACGAAATAAAGACAAACTAGCTAATTTCACCTCTTCTATGTGTATCTACCAGTTTAACTGCTTCTGTGAAGCAAGGTACATTGAACATACGTTAGGCTAGTTCATCCTGGAATTTCTGAACACCAGGCATCTTGGTTAGGTAAAGGAGTGAATAAAGTGATACGCATCTCATTACTAGCTCATCTTGTTGGTACAAGACATCAAGTGGACACTAATAGAGCTTTCAAAGTTATTCATTGTATTTCACACAACTTTTTGAATGGTCTATGAGTACAACTTTTACATGCAGCCAGGGACCTTTGAAATTCATCTGAACAAATAAAACCTGTGTTTTCGAAAGGATTTCGTGGAGTTCCTTTCTTTACGGTGGCCATCCACATAATATGTTCAGAATTTTACAGAATTATCTTCCCTGTCCTTGTAACCATCATTTGATATTGTTATTTGGTTATGAATAGTATTTAAGCTAATTCACTTAGCTTGCTTGTATCTTCGTATTCTTGCGTAGTTCGATCAATCTGTTCTTCTCAGTCATCATTATTTTCCAAATTATTGGTCATTTAATAACGCGTTGCTAACTTCTAATTAACTGTCTTTATTTTCGTAATCAACTATTTCACCTCTCCTATACTTTGAAAAAAGTGGGGTTAAAAAAAACAGTAACCAGGAAAAGCACTACAGAGTGAATGCATCTGTTCCATTGAGAACAATTCGAACCAAAGCACCAATTGTATCCAGTTACACTGGTTCCTAGCATCTCGACGACCCCAACCTGTCAGTCAGGTAGTCTACACCTCCCGATTTGACTGGCTCAAACTAACTGTCAGAGATTTCATAGACTGATTCCAATTTTTGTTTGACCACCACTATCTCTTTTTCTACCTCATCCTATGTCAGCTAGCGTTGCTCGTCGAGGAAGGCGATGACTCGGCATACGTAAAATATGTTGTAGGCATCTCAATCGATGTAACTTCACAACCTGATCCATTGACTTTACCTCCTTACCTAACACTTGACGCCTAGTCTCAATATTACTCACCCTATTATATCACGAGCTTAGGCAGTTATGATGAAAGACAGCCTTTTTATGTCTTCCACTTTCAATAACCATGTCTCATAGCCATAAAAGAAGATGGACTGAAGTGGTGCTCAGTAGACACGTCCTTTGGTTGATAGGCGGATATCAAGTCTACGCGAGAAATGATGTAGGTTAATAAAAGCCACACTAGCCTTCTGTACCCATGCTGATATATGTATGTATACATATATATTAGTGTAGAGATGTTGATGAGGAACGGCTGAATGACAGAGTTTCACCATAGACCTTTGCAAACATGTTCATCAGTTCAAATTGCCACATTCCATGCAGCACACAATGGTAGAGAAAAGAGAGGAAAAAAGAAACTTAGAAGGAACTCTGATGAGCACATACTCTACGTCAATAAAACTGTTCTCTCCCTAACTGACTAACGTTAATTAGAGCTACTTCCATTAGTATATTTATGATGACATTAAACAAAAATAGGGACAATAGTCATCCATGGTGGACACCACCAGTTATCCTCACCTCAGATGACAACTCTCCGTAAACTCTTACATAGCTGTGTGATTTTGAGTAGAGTGCCCTTGATTAGTGCAATAGGCTTTCACGATACTCTTTTTAAAGACAAACATTGCCATTATGACAGTAACTGGTTTCAGTCAAACCGCTATCTAAACAACCTTTTTGGCCATGGTAGGATGGACCTGTAGGAACATTAATTCCAAGCAGTTTAGTTCTTAGGGTCACTGCGAAATTACCAACCCGACCACCATATGAAGGTAGTGCGTAGTTAGTGGTTGGGTAATGAGGTACAAATTGTAAGGAAAAGTATATTTCTTCGCTCGACCTGTTACCTTTATTTATTTATTTATTATCAAGTACTACACGTTTTACACTACTACATTTAGTATTATTCATACTTTATTCGATAACATTTTCGAGTACCACATACATTTGAGAGAATAAATTATTCTCAAGTTGTGTAATAGTCACAGTTTTGTTTGTTAGTTGTAACAATTAACTGTTTTAAAAAAATAGTGTTAATAAATGATAGATAAACTTTGATTTTTAACAGCAGATGATAATAGTCTGTCAGGCAGTTAGCTTAGCTTAGCTACATGTTCAAGGTTATCGCTATATCAATAATGAACATCTATTTGTGCAGAAATTCACTCTTATTGGTTAATAGAATAGCTTGATTGTGTTCTTGGTGTGTGTGTGTGTGTATGTACATGCGTTGTACTATTGTGCATACGTATATGTATATGTGATACATTTAAGTTGTGTTACATTTGAGTTATCAGCATGTGGTTTACATGCATATATATATATATATATATATCTTCACAATCAGTTCTATTAGTATTTTGCTGTCTTAAGTTTTTCTGGGTTAGCATATATTCATATATTTGTCGAATCTATTTATAAGCGCATAAATTTCACAGAGTTGTATTCGCATTCTATCACAGTATTATGCGCTATGTGATTAAGATTGTACACAGCTGTGAACAGACTTGACTGATTAAGTGAATGCTTTAGCAAATGATTTATACAGACATTAGGGAGTGTAAGAAGGCGAAGTCTGATATTTTTATTTGGATTTATTCGTATTGTTCCCTTGATTTCCGAGTGGAACATAGGTCTTCAACACCACAACCATCATTTTGTCCTATTCTCCGCGGTCCTCTTAAGCCGACCCCACGATTGCCTATAGTTTCTCATCTCCTCCATGTCACCCTCAGACACACAACTCATCGTTCCCCATTCGAGTTTCACTCGCGGGATATCACCCGACGGTCCGATTCAACTCCGTTTCTTTCGGAATATTTGTTGAGCAATATATTCTTGATTAATTTGTTTCCAGAGTTTTTTGTTGCTAATTCTTTCTGGTCATCTGATCTTCGGCGAAGACAGATGTTGATAAAAGTCTGCTGTCGCCTATTGGAAGTGCTTCTCGTGACGTGTTCACCAAGTTTCTGACTCACGTAGAAGAATTGACTGACTTAACATTGATGTTAACAAATCCGAATTTTGTTCTTTGTTCCAATTGTCGTGTAGTACAGATATTAGGAAAAAACGATGTGACTGCCTATGTTGTCGTACATTCACAGATTCTTGTATCAGGGATGTATGTACTGCGGTCGGAGTGGAGATGTGGTGCGTTGACTTAAGCTGTCAACTACCAGCCAACAGATCCAGAGTTTCATATCTCGTTCCACCTACTTCCGTCCAGGCTACTGGGTAGTATCATCAGCTCTTTTACAATAAGTATACGGTTCATAACATGCTACCGAGTATATTCTGTGTCTTGTAGCCTCACTCTGTACAGTACTAAAATGTCTCTGGTTTGAATCAGCGGAGATCTAAGTTTTTGTTTCAAATATTGTTTATTATGATAAAAGCACAAATTGAGTACATTATGGGCACACCAAGAGATGTGCCACGGTAAGTCTCATCTTTTGCGCGAGAGCTGAAATACTGCCTAGATCGAAGCAGGCAGGTGGTTGGTTGTCTAAGGGACCACTTCCGAGTCTTTGACTTGAATTCTGATCTACAAGGCAGTGAAGCTGCGTTCCCATGGTTCCCGGGGACCAAGACAGGTTCATACATCATTCGATTCCTTTCGGATTCTGACTCCCATGTACACCCCATAGGTTTGGAATCAAGGTTTTCCAGCACCCCTGCATAGACCAGTATTTCCACCAGTCTAGTTGTGAGCTCAAGATGTTTGCGTTCTCTTTTTCACTTTTGTCAAGATCACTCTTGCCATGTGAAGGCAGTCAGTGAATAGGACTCTCCTGGCAGATATAGCATAGTAGCTCAACTGTCATAACAGTTCGATGTAACATTATGCCTTCTCATGGTTCTTCAAAGGATCTTGTTGTCTCTTACCACTGGGTTTCAGCATATACTCCGGGGTTGTTTGCTTCATGTCTTTGTTTTGCCATGTCACAATCATCACAACTTGCTTGTGTAGTTGGCTAATGAAATCCATAAATACGCATTGATATTTCTAGACAAGTTTAACCCGTCACAGAACAATTCTATTCGATAAAAACACACAGTATCACTTATGTACCGTTGGTGTTTTGAGCACAGTTTATTATTGCTCTGTTATGTGGACATAAATTTCCCAACACACGCTATTTTCAAGTATTGGTTTATAGAGATTTGATTGATTGGTTACCAAATTTCATCATGAACCGACATCGTTTGGAAAACCTTCAGGGAGTACTGGACAGCTGCTTTATCCTGCTTTGGGACTCCTCATCTGTACGCACCCACCGGGGTTCTAACCCAGGACCTTCTGGTTACAAGGCTAGCTCATGAACCATTAAGCCACTGGAACCCGATCCAAATGACCCATGAATTTCAACCTCTAGTCCAATTCACGACACAGCGTGACCACTAGCCAATGCCTTCGGCGAGTATTTGTCCTCACGCCCGACCTTCTGTACCCTACTGGTTACAACTTCCCATTAGAACTCCAGGTAACTACCTACCTGAATAAGGCTTATCACTAAGGAACATCTCATTGATATTCAAGTATTGGTCTATAGGGATTTGACTGATTAGTTTCACGGCGTTTTGTTGTTTCTATTTCCCTCACCTCACTTATGATTTGTAATCCAAATGGTTGTTGATTATTAAAGTATTGATTATTTAATCAATATAACCTGTGTCTCCCAAGGTTATGTATATTTAAACTGTAGATACGCAATCTTTGTACATAATTTCTGCTTGGTTGATACAAGGCAACAAACGCACTCCACCCCAATAGTCTTTTCTTCTCTTCTGTATTCTTGCATCGCGTGTTTGGTCCTATCGTGTCGTATCGTCGTTGTGGTTTATACTTCTCAAAAATTACCAAGTATACATACGGTCATAACATGCTCACAATCATATCAAGGCACTACTCACATAATTTTCTAACTTTGTTTATATGATTCCATTATTTTCTACCCTTTGATTTTAGTGGTAATGATATGTTCCATATCTCTGCTACTGGCGTTGCACACGTTAGACGTAGATTCGATGAAGAAAGATTCAGTGATATTAACCTCTCCTTCCACCTAATTATATTACTTTTTAGAACCATAACTCTGTTCTCTATCCTGCTGTCTGTTAATGGATGCATAAATTCCATTTGGTGATTTTGGGTTATTAGGCATCGAATTAAGCAAAATAACTTGTCATAGAGAAGATGTTTAGCTCAGGTGGATGATTTCGATTTAGTTGTGTTCTCTGCGTAGATTGTTTTAATCGCAAAACTTTCGTTGTCCAACCAGACAACTTCTTCAGCTCAAGTTTTAGTATGAAGTAAACTTATTTAAGTTCTCTCCATGAATGATGCAATCGTATCTCCCTCCTTACAATCTCCGTCATGATTAGTTGTTAATTTACACTAGTATTGATCGTTTTTTATTGACTTGAAATTTAAACTGTTTTTGTCATTTAATTTATTCTTTATTAGTTGGTGAATTTGGTCTCTGGTAATGTGTTTGTTAATCGCTGATGCATTTGATTGCCAGGCTTCAAGAAATTCCTTGGCGTTTTTTTGGTGTTATCACTGTTTGACATTTCTACATTCTTCCAATCGAACTGGTGTCCATAACTATCTACATTCATCGACATTCAAAAATCCAACCGGAAAAGAAAAGATAAGAGCAATACCATTCACAAAATAAACTGCAATAAACACTACATATAGATCAAAGTGGGCGTCCTCTTCAAATCCAAAAACATAAATTAGCCATGAAAAGACAGGATATGTATTCTTTTATATCTATCATTTTAGATAATTACGGACACGAATTTAACTGGCATAATGTAGAAATGTAAAATAGAGGAAACACCAGGAATGTCAGGGAATTTCTAGAAGCCTGATTAGTAGTCTCTCAAATGAAGCAGCAATTAAAGAACACACTGGTACAGATCAAATTTACGAACTATTAAAAAAACTAATCACATGACAAAAGAGTTCAAATTCCAAGTCAATAAAAAATGATCAATAGAGATGTGAATTATCGACCAGTCACGATAAAGGAGGTTGTCAGGTTATACACTTATGTCATTCATGGAGAATTTAAATATATTCAATTCATTAATAGTGATAAGACCGAAGAGTCTTTTCAGCGAATTGATTTTCACAGCTGTATAATTCCAAATATATATGTGGTTGTTTTGTATGTGTGTGTACATTAGCTTTGTTAAGCGAAAATACAACTAGTAAGTTTTTGGTGGAGTTACGTAATACAAAAGTATTCAGAGGAATTGGATGTTGATATAAGAGGGTAGTAACAGAAGTGATGAGTTATCACAAACGATTGTTAAAGAAGAGTTACGTAATAATACGAGTAGTTTGATGAAAGAGTTGTGCTCAGGGTGAACATAGAAGCAAAATAAAATACGGAATTACGTAAGAGTTTTAAGTAGTTAGGAAAAAAAACAAGCAAAAGCTAAGTCAAATCAACAGAGTTGTTACCATGATAGTAGAAGTGGCTGAATAATTTTCTTTTGTATGCATAGTTCTAACTAAGCATGAATGGCTAGGGGTTCTGCAGTGCAAAGAAGACGGAAATGTATTGTCTTTGGCAGATTGTTCTTCACTTTGTAGATTACTTTGAAGCAGGAGACGTTTGTTGAGATGGAATGACTAGTGGTGAAGAGATGTTCATTTATTGCACTGCTTATACGGCCACTACTTCCTTTCTGCAGCCACTCTGGATAGTGTTCTTTGTCCATTTTTGACAAGATGCTCATCGAACGACCCATGTACCTGGCTCCACATCAACAGGTGAAGTGATATATACATATAGAAGTGGTCAGGTGCGAGATCTTGTCCTTTGGGCTTTTGCAGATCAGCGGGCGACTGGAAAACACTACTCTAAGTGTTGCCGCGAATAAAGTTCTTCTCCATAGAAAAACCTGTGCTGAAGATGTCCCGAAGGACACCGAAAGTATCACAGATTTAAACCAACGAGCTCAGAGAATACAACTACAAAATACTTTGCAATGACTGCGTAGTCGACTACATAGAGTCAGTCCAGTAGATCGGGGTTAGTCAGGTTATATAAATTTATGTAACTGTAAAGTGAAGACCCCAGGAAATAGAACAACTCCAGGAAACACTCAATAATCACAACTCATGCACTCATTAGCAGATGATAAGACAGAACAGAGCTATAGTTCTAAAAAGTAATATAGTTAGGTAGAAGGATCTTTCTTCATCGAATCTACACGTAACACACACGGATAGGAATGACTCAACATCGTTATCAGAAATATGTTAAATATTACTAACAATAAAACCAAAGGACATAAAATAATGGAATTGTATAAACACAGTTTGAAAGTTATGTAAGTGTCTTGATATGATTTTGAGCAACAATAAATTGTGCTCGAAACACTGCATCACTGTAAACAGAATTATTCTGTGGTGGAATTATACTCTGATACAGTGACCTAATTCTCTTTTTATATCAGTGAGTTCAAGTTTACTATCTCTAGGTTAAATTTTGTTGGAGGATGGTTAATTGCTTTAGGCTCTCCGTTTCCAACTGGTAGGTCATGGATTCGAACCCCATTCCACCTCTGCCGAGGTTTGGTCAGCCACGTAATGTTCTAATGGGAAATAACGAGATTTGGTAACGGACTTTTACCAAGGGAAACACACCATATTCATACATTCTTAGCCACATTTAGGGTCATCGGGGTCAGCGGATCATAAAGTGTTCTGATTGATCGTCCGCCTCCCTAGGGTTTAAACCTTGAGACGAGAAGTTGTCCAATGAGATTATTTCCTGACCACAACGTAAACTAGATCCAAATGTGAAAAATAAACACTTCTGCTTCTTTAGCCATTGATTTAAAAAGTGTCGTTCTCGGTTCTGGCTGCTTCCTATCAATCTGCGCTGTTTACAACTGATAAGTCTTGTCAGTAGCGCATGTCACGGTATCATCAGCCCTCATGCTCAATGGGTGGGTAGCATATTGCCAAGTGCATGAAATCGCAAGCGGTTTCGGGTAAAATTCCATTTTCCCCCAATATTCTAAAGACTGACTGACTGGTTTGAACTCAGAACTTTACACGGATGTGCAGCAGTTGAAGTCGCCACACTCCATATAGCAGACGAACCAAGAGAGGAGAGATTCAAAAGAAAGAAAGAGAATAAACAAAAGTGTCAGTGAGGGAAAAAGAATAGTAATGTGGAGAAACAACAGAGTTATTTTGGAAATGATAAATCATAAAGAGTGAATGTATCTGCGCCGTCGTGAACGATTTTGAGTCATATCACCGATTGTCTCCAGCCATTGGTTTTTAACCATCCCGGGGACCCCAACCAGTCAGCCAGATAGTCTACATCTCCCTATGTGACTGGTTTAAACTAACTGTCACAGATTTCAGACTGGTGCCATGTTTTGGCTTCACCACAACTAGCTCTTTTCCAACCTGATCCATCCTACGTCACTTAACACTACCCGTTGATGGAAGAAGGCGATGGCTAGACTAGGCATGCGTAACACGTGTCCTAACCATTTCAATTGGTGTAACTTCATAACCTCGTCGGTTGATTACCCCTCCTCACCTTGCATTCAACGCCTAACTTCAATATTGTTCACCCTACTATACCACTTAACACGGGAGATAGAATGCAGACACCTATGATCAAAGACAGCTGGTTAGCCTTTTCATGTCTTCTATATTTTAAGGAATTATATTTCGGCTTAGAATCCTCATCACAAATACAGAAAATTCCTACGTTCTAAGTTTTTGTTTTTGTTCTCTTATCAATTTATTACAGATTCCACTGAATTTTATTCTTCATCATTCATTTCTATAATATTTATTCACTTTACAGTAATACACAGTGGAAAGTAGTATGGATAAGGTTATACACGTACACGTCTAGTGAATATCGCTGATGAAATACAATCTGCCATTTGTATAAAATAATTGGTGAGGTTATTATTGTCTGTTGTTGTTCCATTGACTTCTGTTGTCTTGCACAGTGATTGTGGGAATCATAAGTGTTCTGCTTGGTCAGTGTACTAAATTTGTTGTTCTTTTTCCTATCTTACCTTCTAAATCTCATTATGGATTGTTCACTGTAAAGTGAAAATTGTTGTTTATTGTCTTTGTGTTTTATACGAGCGCAAAGTGCCTTTTTGCGTCTTGAAAACATTCTCCTGATGAAAGTAGTAGTAGTAATGCTTTATTGTGTCTTCGTATCAAGTGTACTTTCGATTTTAGCATCTTGGTGAATTATTATTTTATTATTATTCCCTCGGGTTCCCAGTGGAACAATAAGGCTCTTCAACAGCGTTCATTTCTATTTCATCCTATTTTCTTCAGCCCCTCTTGGTTAGCTATACGACTTCCCATTAAGTACTTTCATCTCTTCCATATGTGTCAGCCTCACACTAATGCTTAACTGCTGGTTTCCCACTCGGATTCCACTCGAAGGCATTTCAGGCGTGTGATGTTACTCAGCATTCTACTTCAGTTTATGTGTGTCTGATCCGTACTTGAATCTAATTAATTTATTCCAAATAATTTAATAGATGAATGTTTTGCGAGTTTGACCACGGATTGATATCAGTTGGAGAACCATTGAAAACCAGGAAGTACTGGACGGCTGTTTCATGTGTACCACATGTCCTTACCATCTCAGTCGATATAACTGTACAACCCCATCAGTTGACTTTACCTCCTTACCTAAAACTCGATGTCTAACCTCAGTATTACTCACTCTATTATACTACGAAACACGAGGGTAAAACTCAGACTTGTATGATGAAAGACAGTTAGCCTTTTCATATCTTCCACTTTCAATGACCGTGTCTCATAGCCATAAAAGAGGGTTGGTACTAAGTGGTACGCAGTACACACATCCTTTGGTCAGTAGGCGGATATCACATCTATGCGAGAAATGATATGTAGGCTGGTAAATGACACACGAGTCTATTGTATCCGTGCTTACGGATTCTGACTGACTGCTGATAATACGATCCCTGTTGGGGGTCACTGTGGCGTATTACGTAAGTATCCTGGAGAAGGAGTAAACAGTTGTTCAGCACACCTTGTTCTCCACTGGTTCTCCAATTGAAATCAATTCACGATTAATGTAGAAATCTCTGCAAATGGAACTTTAAAAATGCATTGGATTTTTTACGCCCCCCCCCCTTCTCCTGTTGTCTCTACTATTGAGCTTGAGTGCCCTTTTTCAATCCAATGCATTTCATAATCGTTTAAAAAGCGTAAGATTTTGTCAGCGCTCTTTCACCTAACAGTAATATGCTTTCTCATGTTAAAACGATAAATGTACACAGTGTGAATGTATTTTACGTAAATCAAAGCAGCTTCTTACTTAAAATTTAACCAAAGATCATTTATTCGTAGTGAATAATTATTATTATTTTTATTTGAACAAGACATATAAGCGAACAATATTATTGTTTTCAATTAGTTCTTCTTCAGACTTCACTCTGATTTACATAGATTTATATATAGAACGCAATTTAACCAATGACTGTGGGTTTGTGGACCAAATAGCAATAATAATAATAATAATACTAATAATGTGTTGAATGTTCTGAACGTCAACAATAACAATGATTATTCGAATAACAAAAACAGTGTTAATAAGGTTTGTGCAGGAGGCGAAAGGAATAACGAAGGCACTTATATGTGTGTATATGTAGACAGTTCAATAAATAAATTAGGCCAGATCTTAAAAGTTACGTAACACTGAAAGTGAAGTGGACGGACAATCAGAGTTTAAATAAATATAAGATAAATATATAAGATAAGAAAGGAAGGGATGGTTTTAATTAGACTTTACCTAATGTAAGGGAGAGACAAAGGTAGAACAAACTTCTTTTGTTGTATGCCAAAGACTAGGATCGTTCTCTCGAATTAATTCCCATATGTGTTTAACAGGCTGGTTCAAATTTCATTGGAAAGGTTCGATAGAATGCGATAGATAACTTCTTCTGTCCACTTGGTGATCGCTATCAATTAAATGAGGCAAAATAGAACTTCTTGTAGATCTTACTTGACCTTTTCCGAACCATGAAGGAAGATGCTCAATAATACATTTGTTGAGTTGTCTAGTTGTTCGCCCTATGCATAGCTTTCTCCGTAGGAGCAGCTAAATTTGTAAATACACATATAGTAGTGGCACAGCTAGGCAACTTGTCTTTCGCTTTAGCAATCGGCTGAATACAATTAAGTCTACTACACTCGAATTGTCTTATTTTTGCTGTCAGTATTTAGCATTTAACCTTCCAAATGTAAATAACAATGTTTCTCGTGAATTTAACCATATAACATAATACACTGGGTGTGTTATGTGTATGTGCTTATGAAGTGATTTTTTAAATTGATTATTAGACATGTGATAACAAAATTCTTTTTTGCTAACAAAATAAATATCCATCATCACATGGTGTCTGACGTGAAGTAAATCACGTGTTGGATGATTTGTCGGATAAAAAGAAAACATAGTCTATACATCATTGTGATTGGATAATAGAGGTAACTAGTAACTAGTGTCATGCGGCTAGTCTTGTGTGTGGATGCAGACTGAATTCCATCAGTTAAATTCGCAGTGTGGCCGCCATTCCCGGTAGGTGGCTAACCGTCATGGTGCACTATGAATTGTTGTTTATTAGATGATTGGAGAGGCCAAGGAGAGGAAGCTTTCGACCACCTAGGTTGAATGCATATTGTTGTTCAGTTTTATTGGTAATTCCATTTAGGTATATATAAGTATTATACCTAAGGATGGAGACAGTGAAGAGAAACTGTTATTATATATACATTCATTTTAGAACACGATATAAGCAAATAAGTATTTTCCGGTAATTTCTCATCAGCCTTCACAGTTACATAATGAAATATTAATCGTCGACATCTAAACCCCATTCAGTTAATAGGATTTAAGCTCAGGCATATGAATTAGAGGGATAATGATAGAGGCGATCAATATAGTAGTGTAGTGACAGGCAACAGATCCTTTGTTGAGAAAATCAACAGATATTTATAGACATTTATGTACACTATTATTCGCTATTGTTAGCAGAGAAGCAACGTCTTCTGATTGGTTGTTCTCCTGCTCAAGGTTATTCTGTCATCTCTTTGTTGCCGTTTTTTAGACAGTCCGGTGATGTATCTGCGACTCGTATCCGCCCACTCTGTGTTAGCTGTGATTGGTTGTTGAATTCCTCAAGGTTAGGCTTTGTTATTATTTTATCTCGTGACCACGATTTGGAACGTAAACATTGACGCAATTGTTGTCTATAGTTTTGGCTGGTAGACAACTCTCACCACAATAGTACTCTAATAAGGATAAATACGTGCAGGTGTTCATGCAATCTAGGTAGTCAATCATTGTGAATGCGTGTAAGTAGAATGTGTATCCTTGTAAGGGTAGAGGGAAAAATAACTATAGTCTTGTAGAGATTAGATAACAGATTGTTTGGTTATGTAATAAATTTTGAAACTAAGATTAAAATAGACAACCATAACACAGTATGATATTGATAATAATAAGGATAATATTTACATTAATATATGTGTAAAAATTAGGCACCGTGGTAGGATGAAATTCTATATTAATTTGTTTATTAGATGTATCACACACTCAGAGAAACAGTATTATTATTTACTGGATGATGAGGTTTCGAACACAATTTATTATTGTTCATAATCATTTCATCAATTATAATCACACAGCTTCGAGTTTTATAGCTTTCTTTATTCTTTCCTATTTGCCATAGGGGTACTAGAATTTTCCAGATGTCCAGGTAGACAGGTGCTGAATCATTCCGATTACACGTGTTTGCAGTTGACTGGATAAATAAAGCTTCCGTTATCAATCTCTTCCTCCACTCTGTTATATTAGATTTTAGAACCGTCATCTTATCCCATCCTATTGTATGGTTGTGTGTAATTGCATGCAGTGCTATAGCTGAACTATTCTCTAGATTTCTTATCTTATTCGGGTCCACTAAACTAGATTTGGCTAGGTTTTTGTGCTCTGCTGCTCTGGACTGACCCAGTTTTACTATTTTGACCTGACAACCATTGCAGACAAGGTATTAGATAAACTAAATTGTTTTGTTTAATTGGCTCCCCAGGATCCTTTGACCCACAAAGCTTGTTTCTAGATGAGTTTATGGGGCCTTGGATGCTGTTTTCATCCCTGCATTGTTAAGAATTCTGCGTAAGGTTTCCGAGGTTCATTCCTTACCGTTGATTTTGTCATCATATTCTGATCATGTTTGTCATGCATGTCGTCATTAACGTTATTATTATTATTTAATTCTATTACTCCGTACTACAGATAGGATGGAATAAAGAAAACTATAAAATTCAAGTTTCGAAGTTGTGTAGTTATAACTGATATGATTGTGAACAATAAATTGTGTTCGAAACCTCGTCGTCCAGTAGGTAATAATACTGTTTCACTGTGTGACATATCGCATAAACAAATTAATAAGGAATAAGATCATATTTACAGTTATCCGGTGTCATTGCCAAAGATAACTACTCAACTATATCCATCACTTCATATGCCTGAACTTTAATTCCATTAAGCACATTGCTTTCAAATATCTGTGATTAATATTTTATAATGTAATTGATGAGAAATTATCGGAAATAAGTATATGCTTAAATTGTATTCTGTAATTATCATATAGCGAATATTTATTTAGATTACATCCATTTTATTGTGAAAATATTTTATCACACCAATGGGATCTACATTTTCACTTCATTCAGAAAAAAAAGTTTTATTGTCACTCAGTAGTTAGTCAAAATCAGTTGCATAATCACAAAGGGGAAGTCGGAAGTAATTGACATTATTTTAAACGTCATACAACATGCCTGAAAGTCACTTGTCATTGGTTTTTGTATGTTATACTATGAAACAGGCAGCGAAGATAGAACTACAGTTGAATAAAGAGAAGACGGAGATGATAAAGGTAACCAACCAACGGCAACAACAACCAGCACCATCAACAGGAGAGATTTGCTAGAGGTTACTTCCTTCACTTATCTAGGAAGCACGGTTTTAACCAAAGACAGTCGGAATGGATGAAGATGTCAAAGCCAGTCAGCCAGAATCAGAAAGGCAAGATACGCCTTCATCAACCTGAATAAAATTTGGGAATCTTCTGCACTCCGTGGCATAAAAGTTTAAGATTCGGATTTTCAACACAAGTGTTAAGTCAGCCAGTTCTTCTATACGGGTCATAAACTTGCACTGTCTGTCACGAAAAGAATTTCCAACAGGCTACTGCAGACTTTTACCAACAGCTGCCACCTTCTCTGGCTCCATACTGAAGATCAAATGGTCAGCCAGAAAGAATTAGTAACAAGAAACTGTGGGAACAAATCAACCAAGAGCCGATTGGTCAACAAATATGTAGGAGAAAATTGAAATGTATCGGGCATACGTTGAAGAGACCATCGAATGACATTGCGCGCAATTAAGGCCATCACCTGAGTGGAATCCTAGTGGGAAGTGACGATTTGGTAGTTGGTGCGACGATGATATAGAGGATATCGTGTGACGAGAAGGAAGAGATGAGAGATTGTGGGCAATCGTGGACGCAGATGATGAGGACAGAACCAAATAAAAGAAAGTGGAGATGTTTTGTTGAAGCCCTATGTTTCTCTCATAACTCAAGGGAATAATACTATGAAAATTTATATGTTGTAACTAGCAGCCCACTGTTTTACCGTTTGTTGGTGTCCATTTTTGAGCTATAGAATCAACTGAGTTCAAAGTTGTCAGACAATGCACTTTAGTAGACTCAATTTCCAGTATTGCCTGGGGTTTTTTTTAACGGCACTCTAACTGAATTTAATTCATGATGTAAACTGAAATCAATTAAATCACGTCAGTAGATCAACACATGAAACGTAATATATTGCCCATTATAATGACTGACTACA
Organism: Trichobilharzia szidati; assembly: GCA_944472155.2. Classification (NCBI taxonomy): domain Eukaryota; kingdom Metazoa; phylum Platyhelminthes; class Trematoda; order Strigeidida; family Schistosomatidae; genus Trichobilharzia; species Trichobilharzia szidati. Next base: position 160,671,001 of record OX235271.1, on the reverse strand, counting down.
GGATGAAGTACCCTGGAGCCTCTAGTGAGAACTCGTGACTACTGGGATCGACTGAATTTGGCACGAGAACAGATACTCACTGATGACATTGTCTGGCGATCGTGCAATATATCACTATAATTAGCCGAATTGAGCATTGATTTGCTGTTAGATTCCCTCCCAGCGGTTGAATACTATACGAGTTCACCTTGTAACCACCTGAAGGTCCTGAGTTCGATTCCTGTCGGAAGGTGGGGTCATGGTTGGGGCGTACTACTGAGTCTCAAAATAAGAACGAAACAGCTGTCCAGTACTCCCCAGGTAGTTTTTTTCAATGGTTCTTCTCTAACTAAAGTCGATTTGTCATCAAAATTGAGGTACTGTAATGAATAGACTGATGTGCAATTTTTGAAAAGTTACCCGAAAATTCAGTATAAGTTTAAACATAGAGAAATGGAATGTAGCCTTGTAAAAACAAAAAACAAGGTCTTTTTTCTAAAGGATCTGTTTTCATTCAGTGGTGCAAAGTAGACTCTGTCACATGATGGACATGAAAACCCCTAAAAGGAACTTATAAAAAAAGCTTTCAAACAACCACTAGATTGAATAATTCGAAAGTATCTCAGTTATTTTGTTACTTAAACCACTCGATGAATCTAATCAAGTTAACTGACAGTACAGATCATCTGCGAAATTGTATTGTAAGCAATGAATGCGTTCAATTTTTCTCATGAAGAACATTGAAATTATGTATAGAATTTAAAAACAAAATACTTTTTATCGAACTAGCATATTGTGTTTAGTGGTTTTCCCCCTCATACAGTTGTGTTTTGAGTTTGCTTCGAAAAATATACCCTACTCTGTTCATTTGTTTCATGGTTTGAAACTGACTCGAGCCTTGCATCTATGCCAATCCTGGTGCACAACTAAGAAGTTGGGTCTCGATCGAATGAAATGCCTTTTAAGTGTTTATATCGCCTCGATCTGTTGTCTAGCACCAGTACTGGTTATCGTGAATGATTTCAATTGCTTGCATTAACCTGTAGTATACATCTTTGTTTGATTTCATCTGAACATGTTTAAGTCACCGGGATGCTAAAACCCAATGACTGGAGAAAATCAGTGATATTGAAACGCTAGAAAACGTAAGACCTGGGAAAGGAATGTTCAAAAATTTAAAACAGTTAGTCCCTTTTATAAATTTTGATAGCATTATTAGAAGACGAAGATTATTTGAAAAATGTGATGTGTTTGCGCTATACATTTCGAACAATCTGATCATACATTTACTTGTCAAGTCAATATATATGGAAAAATTAAATTTAACAAAGTGACAAAAAAAAAAAGAATTAAGAATAATTAACACAAACGTTTGGTAATCCAATCAAATAAGGACTACCAAGGTAGGTTAAGAGTAATAACAAACTGTTTTTGAATACACAAATATGCTTCACTGGAAACCTGAAAAATGCACAAGTGATTATATCACATTCCACACAATTTACCAATTTTCGTGTGTGTGTGTGGACATACATACATAGGGAGGAGTAATCGCGCGTTGCACGTGAGGGTGGGAGAGCATATCCCAAAGTGGTTAGAAAAACAGATGAATTGTGACAAGCCAATAGGTGCAGGTGTCAGACTACCAACTTCGTCAATAGCTAAACATTTAATCGAGATGAACCATAAGGTTGATGTCAACTCAGCTTTTAAGGTCATCTATAAAACGGTCAAGGACGTTTACTGAAATACGCTGAGGCTGTAGCCATTCATAAACTTAACCCCCCCCCCTTTGTGTATTCAAAAACAGTTTGTTATTACTCTTAACCTACCTTGGTAATCCTTATTTGATTGGATTACCAAACGTTTGTGTTAATTATTCTTAATTTATTTTTTTGTCACTTTGTTTAATTTAACTTTTCCATATATATTGACTTGACAAGTAAATGTGTGATCAGATTGTTCACATTTTTCAGATAATCTCCGTCTTCTAATAATGCTATCAAAAAGGAATGTTCATTTGGAATTCCGTATCTCCATACGACGAAATTATGTACACCTTATCTTCAACTCACAATTTACACATATCTTTCGTGTTGTTCTACTTCTGGCCTTCCTTCATATTGTGTGATCCTTCTTTGTATTCCTTTCATGTCTCTTATATATCTCCACAATGCTCTATCATTTGCCTTCTCTGATATCAAATATATCTTCCTGCTATTTGATGTTTTTATTCCGATGAACGTCTCTTTATACATATACTACTGATAAATCTTATCAGTAGCGCATGCCACAACATGCTTCAAAATCGTTCTCACTGGTGTAGATGCATTCACTCTGTGTTATCTGCCATATCCAAAACAACCCTATAATTTTCCCATTGTTACTGTTCTTTCTAATCTCTTTCCCACACCCCTCTGTCTCTCCTATCTTCCTTTGTGTGCTGCATGGAGTGTGACTAGTTGAACTGGTACACTTCTGTGCAAAGTTGCATGTTGAAACCAGTCAGTCAGACACATTTAAGGTGAATTCATTTTGGTGTGCACTTTAATTCAGTTTTATTTTTTCTATTTTATTTATTTAGATGAACTACAAGTACAGTCAAAACAATTTCAAGCCGTTGCTGGTCGTGTACGAAGGAAATACTTTTGGCAAAATATGAAGGTAAATAGATACTATCGTTTAATTGCCATGGTGAAACGATTAAGTCTTTTATCCTGCATATTCTCATATGATAATGAGTATTTGTTTGATGATGCTAGGTTGTATGGTATTCAAATATTTTTTAAATGGACATTTAAAAATAGATGCATTCATCTTATTGCTTCAAAGTGGAATTTTCACCAACCACACGGGAGGTCTGGGTTCGATTCCCTACCGATGAGTTTCTAAAACTCGTCAGTTTTACTAGGGAGTCGGTAGTAAGTCTGGAAATAAAGGAACGTTAAATGTAGACGGTCTAGCTGACTGACTGGTTTCCATGTAGAACTTTACACAGATGTGCAGCAGTTCAACTTGACACACTCCCTCATTGTGGCAATCAAAGAAAGAGAAGAAAGTAAAAAGAAATGCAAAACAGAGACAAACGGAGATATGAGGCAAAAAGAATTGTAATATAGAAGAACGAAACATTTCTATTGGATATTGTAAATCTCAAAGATTGAATGCATCTGCGCCAGCCATTGACAACGCTTCTGAAACATATCACCAATTGTCTCCCACTTTCATTGGTTCCTACCATCCCGAGGACCCCAACCAAACAGTCAGTCTACACCTCCCACACGTGGCAACTGGCTTAAACTAACTGCTGTGAACCTCACTTTACCAAAGTACGACGACAGATGTTCAGTAACACGTTGTTTTGTCATATCTTTTAAACTATCGACTTGAATCACGTAGGTTTTCTGTGAATCATGCCTCACATCACTTGAGATGAACTTTAGTAAGACAGAAATGTCGGGCTGTCAACCAAAGCGCGTGTGTAATGGTTAGCAGTTCGCTCTGTCCTCCTGACTGTAAGACCTGGCCATGGAAAGTGGAAGACACGAAAAGGCTAGCTATATTTGATTATAGGTGCATGGGTTCTATCTCCCGTCTTAAGTGGCATAGTAAGGTGAGCAGTATCGAGGTTAGGCGTCGAGTGCTAGGTAAGAAGGGTAAATCAATCGACGAGGCTATGTAGTTACACCGATTGAGATGGTTAGGATACGTGTTACGCGTACCTAGTCTAACCATCGCCTTCCTCGACCGACGGGCAATGCCAGCTGAAATAGGATGGATCAGGTTGGAAAAGAGCCAGCGGTGGTTAAACAAAAACATGCCTTCATCAGTCAGTGAGTTCCACAACAGTTAGTTTAAGCCAGTTGCCACGTGTGTGAGGTGTAGACTGGCTACCTGACTGCTTGGTTGGGGTCCTCAGGATGGTAAAACTAATAAAAGGCTGGAGACAATTGGTGATATGACACAAAATCGTTCTCGATTATGGCGCAGATGCATCCACTCCTTGTGACTTATAATATCCAATAAAATTCTATTGTTCTTTCATATTACTATTCTTTTTGAATCATATTTCTGTTTTGCATTAATTTTTATATCTTGCTCTGTGTGTTAAGTGAAGTGTGGCGACTCAAACTGCTGCACATCTGTGTAAAGTCCTACGTTGAAAGCAGTCAGTCAGTTAAGTAGAATAGTGTTGTCTGTGTCGTCCTTCGTTGTTGCGTTTCGCATGTCCATTCGTTGATTTCTTTGCTTGAATTATTTCACCCACCTTCTTTTTGTACTTCTCTGTGGACAAATTAATTGGCTGCCTTCATCCTTCCTCATTGTTCATTTGTGAAATATGACAAGACGCAATGATGCCTTCCTTGCTTATATTTCTAAACTGTTAATAAGATATGCACATATATATGTGATATCTAAGTTGGTTAAACTTGTCCTTATTATTGTCATTGCTAGTGTGAAGATTGCCTATATATATATATATATATATATATATATATATATATATATATATATATATATATATATATATATATTAAGACTTCATGTGTGTGTGTCAACTATTAAAGACTATTATAGACTAAGATAAGAAAGTGTATTGATTGATATTCTTTTTAAAATTACAGAATAGTTTACTGTTAACATCTAAACATACATTTCTAATGTTGCTTAAATAACTTCAATGACTCTTTCTACAGTAGTCGTATGTATAAAAAAAGAGGACAGGAGGAACTTGGTAACCATTTATAATTATATAGATTTACTCAATAAATTGATCCGTTTTGGCAATATTCGATAAAGCTTTAGTCGAGGAAACGAATTATTAGTTGTTTTTTTTTTACTGAGTAAAGAGTTCAAATAATTCACTTTTTCTGCTGTCCTATAACCCAAATCCTTCAGTACCTATCCCGCAGTTCTTTAGAAAGCAGCAAGGTAGTAATGAAACTGATAAATAACCAACGATTTATGTAAATCACCTCAGACCTTCCTCTCACCCACTCATCATTTTAGGCAGTATTAGTGGATAAAGTGTTTCTTGATATTTTTTACAAGCGAGTCACGTTGGTTACTTATAAGTTCCCAGCGTGCATAATAAGCCAATATAAATCAAAGTTCTCTAACACTGAACCATTAAAAACTAAGTATTTTTCAGTGGTCTTACCGTATTTTCACGCTTATCATTACTGTGTTCTGAGTGCTTCATGCTTTGAATTTTTAGTAACGGTGGTGTTTTGTTTTCTAAGAGCTAGGGTGCCCAACCTTCCATGTTTTCCAGCCTATGTTCCCGGTGGAACATAGGGCTTCAACAGTGCACCTCAATTTAGTCCTGTTCTCTGTAGTCGTCCCTAGTCGACTTCTCCGCAATTTGCTATTACTAACATTTAAAATGTTCAATTCAAGTTAGCCCCATCGGACTAATTGCTGAAGAGATCTCAGCATGGATAAAAAAGGCTTTTGTGACATTTGCCAACTTACACCATCTCTGGCTTAGTAGACGTGATATCCGGCTGACTGCCGACTAAAGGGACTGTGTACTGTTCATCAGTTCGTTCTGTCCTCCTTTATGGCTGAGACACCTGGCCATTAAAAGTGAAAGACACGAAAAGGCTAGCTATCTTCAATCATAGGTTTCTATGTTCTATCTCCCATGTTAGGTGGTAATTTAGGGTGAGTAACATTGAGGTTAGGCGTAGAGTTTTAGGTAAGGAGGGATAGTCAGTCGCAATAGGGCTGTCAAGCTACATCGGTTGAGATGACTGGGACATGTGTTACTCATGACTAGCCGTCGCCTTCCTCAACAGGTAGTGTTATTTGACATAAGATCAAGTTTTTAAAGGGCTGTTGACGGAAAAACCAGAACTTGGAATCACTTTACGAAATATTTGAGTTAGTTTGAACCATATAGTGAGGTGTAGACTGGCTTCCTGACTGTTTGGTTGGGGTCCTCAGGATTCTAGGAACTGATTGGGCAGGGAGGTGGGACGGTTGGCACAGATGCATTCAGCCTTTGTGATCTCTCGTATCCGTTAAACCCTAATATTTCTGCTTATGATAGTCCTTTTGAATCCTTTGTCTGTCACCTTGAACTGTTGCACATCTGTACAAAGTTCTATGTTGAAAGACAATCAGTTAATTCAAGTTAGTCATTATTTTACTTATTTCGACGTAACTTAAGAGTTTTACACGCTTATTTGACTAGTTAATATGGAATGCATGTTTTTGTGAGAATGTTGCACAACCAGTCTTCCATTGGAAAAAGTAACACACTATCATATTGTTGGGAGGAAATCTGATTCTCATGTGCACCATCTGCAGATGTGGGTCATTGGTCTAAACTCTTGATATCCAACCAGTGGATCATGGGTTCAAAACTCCACTGCTCCACCTATCAAAGTTCAGTCAGTCAGGTAGTATTACTAACTCTCACACAATTGGTGTGTGGCTTATTGTCAACTTCATGAAATCGTAAATGGTTGATGCTTAATGTTTCATTTGTTTTCATGTTTTTATCATATATTTTGCCCCCTTACGTTTCGATTGGAATGTAGGATTTCTAGTCGGAGCTTTGAAGTTCCACTAGCAATGAGTTTCATTTACGGGCCACGCACACTACCGACTAAGCGAGGTTTAGGAGTGCTTCTTTAGTAGGGGGTTGAACCCGGGGCCTTTCATGTACTATCTGAAAGTTTATCTCCATATTCCTACTTTTGTTATACTTGGCGAGGATTTTGTTTGAGTAGTTAAGGTAATCAGCAATATTATAAATTTAAAAAACCTTTTTTTCACCTTACAGATGTGGGCTATTTTAACTATGCTGGGTCTTGTTATTCTTGTGATTATTATAGGTGAGTTTATGATAATAGTAGATTGTTTAGATTTTTCAGAAATATAATGTTAAATAAACTTGTTTCTAACAGTAAAATTTCAGATACTATATAAAACAGACAAAAATAATTTTGATATACGTGATTTTTTATGTTCTGTTACTTAAATTCACTTATTCATAGTGTTGTGTAATGAAATCATATTTGAACTTTAAAAAAGGATGTGTACATTTCTTTGTTGGATATTTAGAAGCAATCGGCAGGAACCCTTGAACCACGTAGGTTTAGTACTGGTTGGCACTCATCTGCAATCTTGAAGGAATTCACATCCCTTCTGAGACTGGAAAGCAGATCAACAAACAAAGGACAAGACATCTACCTACTGTCCAGTTAAAGTATCCATTTCAGTCCTACAGGAGGTCAATTGTGGGTCCGAATAGCTCATTGGTAACGTTCATGACGGCAGCAATTGGGTATCCTGGATTTGAATCTCAGAAAACACATGAGTTCCTTCGAGACTGCAGATAAAACTCACTGACAAGTTACAACAAGCACGAAATCTAGGTGTGCAAGGCTTCCTACCTATTGCCACAATCATTTCATAACAAGAATGCGGAGTGCACCGTGATGGTGACCACATTGCAAATGTGACTGATAGAATTCAGTTTGCGCCAAACGAAGATCAGACGCATGACATTAGTTACATCCTAGCAACTAATTAAAGGGAATTTCTTTTTGTGTGCACTTAAATTCTCCATAGCATAGATACACTAAATAATTCATGTTCATACCTTGATTGATCACTAGATAGTAACCAGTGATATGCGTCTAGTCTTCGGTATTGGTGCAGACTGAATTCTATCAGTCATGTTTGCAATTTGGTCACCAAAACAGATAGCTCGCCAACTCAGTGCACTCTGAATTGATGTCAGCGGGTCGCATGAAATTGTTTGGATGCCTTGGACCTAGTTTTCGTGCTTGCTGGTGGTTATCAGTACGGCGTTCTCGTGCAAACTTGAGGGGGCTCACTTCCCCTCTTGGTCACTCAGTACTGCAGTGATAGACGTTATTACTGAGTTATTTAGGCACACGACTGACCTGTATGATGATAATGGATACATTCTTAAGTAACCACTTTGAGTCACCCATCAAAACAGACACAAAAATGTAGTCAATATTTGTTTCTATTTCTAGTTTGCAGCCACATAAACAACATTTACTCATAGAAAATTTTCATCTTACTAGTGTCAGCTCTAGTAAACAAAAAATAGGGGGCAGTGTAAGACTACATTAGATAATTTTATTTGATATAACACGCAGTAATAATATTGTAACGAGAGAAGATAAGAGACTAGGTAACGGACGTTTATTAGGGAGAATCTCATCATATTTATACATTCTGAGCGACATTAAAGTTCGGTTACCTCAGAGGAAAACAAACTGTTGTGATTGGTTGGCACCTGGCCCAAGGTTAAACACGTTGTCCAGTGAGGTTATCTGATGTCCAAAATATAAACTAAACCGAGGTTCGAGAAAAAGATCCTTCTACCTCTGCAGGTCATTGACGTAAAGTGCTGATTTCAAGTTTTACTCCTTTCTGTCAATCTCCCTGTCTGTCTGTACTACGGGTAAATCTCAGTAGCAAACACAACCTTCTTCTTCAGAATCCTACGTAGGATTTCTGATACACCGTCTTCGTATGACATTACTGCTAGATTTTTCACACGAACTATCGCATAAAAACACATCTCGTTAGTTATCATTCTTTACATAACGCACACTTGTTAATTACAAATAACTACTCATCATATTTAATTATCCAAAACCTTATAACCTCATTTAATTAAACGCACTACTATTTCGTTTTTGTGTTTTTACCTTTCAGTGTGGTCAGTATCGAACAGGAAAACTTAGTTTCTACTTTCTATCTTCGATCTACACTAACTGTGAACACACACACGATGAAACAGATCACAAAATTGATGATTATAATTCTTCATTTATTTAAAAAAATAACTTGATAATCTATCTTTGTGAGATGAAATGCCTTTGATAAATGCCGCCTTGATGGGATTTATGGGAATAGGAATAAAATCACTTGTCATCATGTGACAGTTTTGATATCATGATTTACTCTTGGTTGTTGCTTTCACTTTTGACGCAGATGGGCAGATTGATCGATTCAAGCAATCCACACAATTCGGATTCACTGGACGACATATTTGTTGACCGAAACCGACTAGTAGCCAATTAATCTCTCTCCAGTAGTCACTAAAAAAATAAATAAATTACATGTGATTGATTAGTGATGGTGTCTACAGTTGATGAAAGCAGTAATACACTAGATGTATAGAGATAATTGTGCACAGGTGTTATCGCAATGATTTACAGCATATCTGTTAACTTAGACACAATCTGTAGAGACTAGATCAGATCACATTCTCGAAAAGCTTCCAGGTGTTGATAAGGCGAAGTGAAATTACTGGTTCACATGGTAACGTTTGAAAGAGCAGTCAATTAAACAGAATCAGTTCGAAGATATTGCAAGGAAACTATCTAAATGCTTGGTATACATCATCTTATAGATAGAAAATTACCCACAAGCTACCATTGAGTCCTCGAAATCACGATCAAAATACTTCAACTTCCTAACTCAAATGAGTCCCAACCCAAGACTCGAGTTGTGACTACAGGTTAAAATGGTCGTTAATAAACCTAGGTCTACCTATAGTCAGATATTATCCTGTTGAAAACGGTAACTTAGTAGGAAGATACACAGTGAATTGAATCCGGATAAGCAAAACCTATTCGGGTTAAAAACGCAAATCGCTACTGTAAGTAGATTAGATTATTTAGATTCAAATCACTTTTACAGTTGTGATTATTCGGATTTTGTGGTTTACCCACAGTACAAATTCTTTTTCATATCATATTGCTTATCTTAACATTGATCATTTGCATACTCATTAGCGAAAAATATAGAAAACCTTATTCTAAATAACATTTTGCTTGTTCAACAACTATATAGAAGTGATACAAACTGTTAGCAGGTTGACAGTACTAATTTTCTGCCAAAACAACTTTTAGCAGACAGAGTGATTTGAACTTGTGACATCGGCTGAAGCTCTAGTAAGTAGCCAGAGTAATTAACCACAGCTTTAAAACACTAAAAACCATTGTGTTTTAAACTAAGCAAGCTTTATTTCTTAGATCAACAAAGTTATTATAACCTGAAACCAAGACCAGAGTGTGGATAATCCAACACTCAAACAAAATGAAACTACAAGTTTAACGAGAAGACGTGGCTAATTTGGCATTGTATAAACTATTAGTAAGCTTAGAAAAATGAAATTGAACAGGGTCTGAGACATCTACGATAAAGATGAACGTAGGGCATAAGTTCCCAAACTAACTGTTTCTTACCCTTAAACATGTTTCAAAGATAAATCTTAGTGTACTAGATAAGACCAAATACTTGTACAATATCCATAGATGAATTAAAACTAGTTTTTAAGACTTTCCGGTAATTCCTTAAAAGCTACTTTGATTAAGTGATATGCATACATAAAGCAAAACGCAGATAGTCTGATTAGGCTTCAACGTAATCTACTCTCCCATAACCATCCCTATTCGTCGTATTCTTGCTTTTTCCCGGGGAACCATCAAGTATTAGTTTGCAGAGATTTAATTTGGTTACAAATTCGACCACGAGTTCACATCAGTTAGAGAACCATTGAAAGCCAGGGAGGACTGGATAGCTGTTTAGTCCTGATTTGGAACTTATCGGCAGTACCCACCGACCGGGGTTCGGATTCTGGACCTTCTGAATTAAAGGGAAGCTGGTAGATCATTCGGTAGCTGGGATCCAATTGAATCACTCATAAATTACAACTCCTACTGATTCGTGACACATAACGCAAGCGTCAGTCAGTGACATACGCGAGTAACTGCTCTCTTACGTTACTTGGTGGGCCTGACCGGTTACGACCTTCCACTAGAACTCTAGGTAACTTCCTATATGCAGCCAGCCGCTAACAAGCATTATCAGGTATTGGTCTGCAGGGATTTGATTGGTTGCATGTTTGATTAAGAGTTGACAGTAGTCAGAGGGTGAGTAGTGGTGAAGAGTACCAAACTAGAACGAAACGCCTATCCTATTAGTTCTCTGAGTGATGTCTACTCGTGACCAAATTTGATCCCCGAAAACGTTTGACCAAAGTGTATAAATTATGTGAGTGTTGAAAAGCAGTTGTACACTAATACAGTACAATTATTAATTGACTGACAGAAATATTTAGAACTTAAGTCACTAGTCCTCAGCCGATTTAAGATACAATGTGATCAGTACTTCTGAACTTATTTTGTTTGTTGCAGTTTAACATCTCAGGGGTTCCAATAATTACACGTTTTTCTCTTCTCTTAGAATATATAAACCAAACACCTACTAGTTGTATGTGAATCATTACCTTGGCAACCATTCTTCTAGCATAACACGAGTTTCTTCAGGGGTTTTAGCTGGTTTCTTAGTCCATCTTAAACGGTTGACGATTCGGTGCACATGTGTATCAACACCAATACCCGTTACTTCTTTCCAGGCACATTGCATTGCTAAATGCGCCATCTTTGGACCAACACCTAAGATGATATTATTAAATACTGTAAATGATACTAACCAGGCAGTGTGCACAATTCCTTAACATTTCTTGGAATATCTGAGTCAAATTTCTCCTTTAGGATTTCACATGTCTTTTTTATATACACGGCTTTTGTCTAGGACAGACTATAATAGAGAAAAATCGAACAATACTTTGTGAAACCCGACTGGATATATCAATCCTTGCAACTCTTCTGTCTTCATATTTATTAAATTTGTTAAAGTACATCCCCTTGACTTCAAACGTTCCATAGCAGCAGCTGTAACTTGATCTTTCGTTTGACTTGAAAGCATAAGACTTATCAATACCTGTAATCTGAACGTCTTTAAGCCTTGTTATTACATAAGTGTACAACATACTTTTGGATCTTCTGATTCGCTAGCCAGTCTTTCACAACCCATCGTGTCTACAGGCGCATCACGATTTTCACGCATTTTTCGAATGTTATCGAGTTGAATACGCCACTTTGATGGTTCCCACTTGCAACATTTCATCTGTCCAGGCAACTCGTCCTCAATATCGTTCACTGGAAGTTGCTTCTGAGATCGAACTCTTTTCGTCATCAATTCCAAATTTATCTCACGACAGTATATTCACCTATAAACAAGAGAACCATCTTTTGTTCATACGTGATGAGAATATTATAGTTCTACAAAAGAAGATTGATTCGTCCACTAGTTATTTAATTGGTGGTGCAGAACCACTCATTCTCAGAAAAAAATGAAGGTGGCTGAGTGATAGTTAGTGCAAAGGTACTCAAATAAGGAAAGACCTTTCTCAATTAAAACAAAACTTTTACACGATGGCCTTGTAGGATAAAGCACATCTGTTAGGCTAGCAGCTGTCTGTCGATTACAACTGCGTAGGTGGGGTAAGACAGACAATCCAGATCAGCAGCTCGAGACGTAATCAGATATGGTTGAGGATTGTAATTAATTGCGAACATGCTACGATTTCATCCTGCCCTCTCTTTCTGTAAGCACCATGAAGTGATAAACGCTCCTTAAAGGCTCTTAACAAGTTCACTTTCGTGTTTTTATTATCCTATTCCTGAATTAATCTGACTCTTTTTGAAATACGGTTGTATTGCTTTTGTATGAACCACCTCTAAGTGCCCATATTGTACCAAGTATGCGTTTAGATGGGTCTTATGAACAGAGGTGTAGTGCCCAGGGATTGACAGTGAAAAATATTATTACAATAGACAATGGAAAGAACTGAGACGGTATGTACGTAAAGCATAACGTTGAGAATCCACAGAATGACGGTTACGTATACTTGAAGGAGTCTCAAACACGTAAAATCTGGTTATGATTTCATTTTGATCTCAGTGTTCTTATAGTTGCGATTGAACTTTTTTGTTACGAACTGTTACTGTATGAAACGACCATTTGCACTAATTCTCTGACGTTCCAGATTCCAAAAAAGTCGGTGCACATATAATGAGCTGTAACTTGTGTGATTTCGTAAATAGACCAGTGGTTTTGGTTAACTTATCACAAAACTCTGTGATATATATACATCCTAAAGAGAACGTTTTATGTTACTAAAATCAGAGAAAATTGAACCTATATAGTAAAACTATGTGATTTTAATCTGAATCAAGTCTGATCAGCTTAAAAGTAGTTAAACAAAAAACTCCAACTAAGCATATAGTTAAATGAATCCCACGAAAATGCTGTTAATCCACTTTCTAGTTATTAACAAACATATCTTGAGTGGCTGTCAAGTGAACGATACTTGATACCATCTAGTTTGGAAGTGACACATGCTGATTTATCACCGTCACTGTGTGTGTGTGTGGACATGTACTGAATTGATTAATGATAGATTGAATACGTTAACATGATCAGATAGATATTCGTTTACTTGCCAGCTTGTGAATTAACTCACAATAAATACTGAAATTACACCACTACGTTTACTAATAAAGCACATCGTTTAGAAGAAATATAATCATCAGGGATCCAATTGAGTTAGGCACCGAAGAAGTTATTTTAGACACTAAATAACTTTTTTTAGAGTGAATGAATTGCAGTGGTTTTGTTCCATCTGACAAACGAAAGCGTAAAATAGAGTCGTGAGAAAATTCATATAAGTTTCAAAAAAAGACAGAAGAACCTAAGTATATTTGGATGCATTTCACTGACTCAATTAAAAGGTGATCAAATGTAGATGCCTTGATTTAATCAGTCATTAATATGAGTAAACGACACAGATCTGAATGAAAAACTGTGTATTTAGTCGAATATAAGGTGACTAATCAATGACAAATATTCGGCTTGAAAAAGGATTTTTGCCAATGAGATATTACCTAGTCCCACCATTTCTAATAACGGATTGTATGGAGCATCTCACTTAACAGCAAAAGTTCATAGGTGTACGAAAAGAGATCCCGAGTCATTCGAAAGTGATACACTAAGAATCTCACCATAATATCTTCCAGGCATTTACCTGGCTTCTTTAACTACATGATTCTGATCAAATTGCATCCATACCACCTGTATTTAGTAATTTATCCTTACAATGTTTGAATGTACTGTGAGAACTCTGTCCAGCGATCGGTAATATGGATCCTACATTGAGAGAATAGAAAATACGAAAATGGAGTCCGATACATAGATGCAATGATAAGCGGAGCATGTTTTCTGGACTATTAACGTGGCTCCTAATGCCTGAATTGGAGGTTTAAGTTCAGTCGTGTCTGGTGACAACATTAAACCACGTAACCACACATATGAACATGACTTGCCAACACGTCGTGCGCCTGCAGACGCATGTAGTTGGTGAGTGTGCTTTATAATCACTTGGTTTGTATTGTATTGTATATCTGCTTCCTGGCCAGGAAGGACTGGAACTCCTATCATGAAGTTATGTACACAGATGGAAAATTAGCGGAAAAACCAATGTAAAACTTTCGGAAGAATGTAACAGTCATACCATAAACCACCCTCGCCCTCAAAATCACCCAGAACTATTCGCCAAGTTTTTCGTTTAGTTATACATTCGACAAATGTATGTGTCAAAATCCCTTGTCTACTTTAACGTACATGAATACATAAACTAGGATCTACCAATGAAATGCAGATGACAATTATCTTGATCTATAGGAGTTGACAATGTTAAAAAAACGGTGTATCTATTTACACCCAATGTAATATGTTACAGTGAACTGTAACACGAAAATTTTTCGGATCATGGGCTAACGGGAAAAAAGTGGCCAATATTGGCAAAGCGGAAAAATTTTGTTGCATTTTACCCACGTCTTCGCTGACTGAAATTGCTTACTTAGCCCACATTGTCCATGTGCATTCTCAGGCTTGGTTTACTTACCCATACTTACGAATAAACCTAAGTCCTCGTGAATTACCTTTTTTCTTAACCTTTCACTCTCAAACTTTATTTGAATCATGTACGACAGCGTAAATTGACACTTATTTATAAGTATAAGCACGACGAGACTGTAAGTCGTACCTCTTATGGAGGATAACGAAATAGCCTAACCTTGAAAATGATACGCGCCTCTATATTTGCAGAGTATATATACAGCATCCAATATCTTTGAGTATGGAGTGTTTATATAAACCTGATGGTTTACTGGTACCCCTTACTAGTTTCCATATTAAAGCACAAGGTCTTCAGTCGATTCTAATGGAGAAGATCTGCACATTCCATGCATTTCGCTTCCACTATGTCTCTATATTTTTATGACGCTACATTTCTGAACATCTGTGAGCATTATATTTTCATTTGGTTAGATAAAGTGGTGACGCGCTAAAGCGCAGGTTTAGCGGTATAGAGAGCCAAACAGCAACCATCGATGCCATTTCTGGTTCAGGCCGACATGAGGACGAATTCGAAGTAGTTGAAGCAGTGCGAATTACTCCAACCATCTGTTGCTTGTAGGTAGAGAATCAGCATTCTCTTCCAACCAGCGGCATGTTTTTTGTGACTGCATAACTTTGGAAGTTCGATTACTGCTATGTTAGCAGCTGTTTATGAGCACTTCAGATTCTAAACTGTGCTTTCCTTCGAGGCTCTTCTGGAAGCATCATCCTGCCTTTGGCTATTTCAGAGACTTCAGTTGTGGATAATAACCAGTTATCCCTCAGGATACAAAATGCTGGTACATGGACCTGACTGCAATAACCCTCATGGCACAGTTTGGAACAGAAGGTATTGAGCTAAACCCAACTAAAACCCTATTTAGCGACTTGTCTACAAGTCAGTGATGAAAATACGAGGAGAACAATTGAGAATAACGCTTATGGATTTGTCGTAGTTTATCTGGTTATACGTCTGGCTAAAGTTTCTTTTGAATTCGTAGTGCTCCGAATGCAACAGCGAAGTTTCCAATGGTGCTTCGAGACTGACAAACGTCCTCAGTGTTTGTCTACACCTAATATAATGGTTCCATTCAGGTAGCTTACTCTCTTCCCCATATCCGGCTTGCCATGAGAAGACAACCTTGAGTGGATGGCCATTTGCGTCGGTGGCACAGTGGTTAGGACTCTCGCTGACCATGCACATGGTCCAGGGTTCGTTCCCCTGCCGACGCACACCCGATATCTATGGTCAGCCTGCAAAATTTGGGCCAGTGATATCCACGCTGAAAATTCCATACTTGTACTGAAAATACGGTCTGGCATCAAGTCGTAATCAAAAAATCAAAAAAAAGAAAAAGCGCGTAAGAACAATCAAATTGGTGGCCAATACAATATATCGCAGGACAGAGGAAATATGATGAGAAGAGAGGAGTCGAATCACGAAAAATTATGAAACAAAATCAAAATATATGATGAGGGATATCGTGAGAATAATGCTTGTGTAAGCACCATCTCACATAACGAGAGTGTTCCTTCGGTATGTGTGCGCAGGTCGTTCAGGTTTATCCATTTGTCCAGTCTCCTGTTTAGAGCATCCACCAACAGAGCGATAGCGGTTCAACGCTATCTGAAATTACGTAAGTTTAACTTTCGCAGTTGGTTTTCGCAGGAGTGGTGATTTAGAGACACTGAAGCTCATGCTGACTTTCTCCAGAAAATTCTTGTAAGAGACTGGTGTGTGTCTTCAGGAGTGGTGTTGTGGCAACATCGAAGAATTTGAAATGAGGCCACTCATGTTTTTGTGGCTGTACCACTTTTTTGGTGTCAAGCTGCCTATCCATCTACTCATTAGCTAGAGAGCTGTACAAGATCGGATTGATAGTAGATTGTCTACAAGTTAATGTTTGAACAGTCATGTCGTATCATTATTGAATTAAACAGCAGTCCTCCAGGGTGGGCAGGAAAATCGACTTCGTTTCGTTTTCAACCCGTAGTTGTGGGCATATGATAACCAACCAATATTCAGGTAAGTACAGCGTTTACAAGGGATAGTAAGCTGTTTTAGAAAAGTAAAGGTGCAAAGGTGAATCATTAAAGTGTAATGAAATAGGTAAATGCAATGTATCATTAATATATGCATTCATAAAGGAAATACAATGGGAGACTATAATCCCTAGGCTGACAAAGTTCATTTGCAATGTATAATGCTACCCATATAGGTCTTACTATCATGATGTCCACTTTTGGTTTAATACCATTACCCACAAGCCGGTTGTTTTAATTTCATACCTTTTTGTGTATTTGGTGCACAACCGTACCCTATAGAGAATATGAATAAAATAAGTCGAATCAAATTCATAAAGAGCTATAAATAAATAAATAAATTTATTCTCATAGTACAGTACATGAGGGACGCCAGTTTACAGGCATCATCAAATTGTTACAGAAATAGAACCATATAATTCAATCACAATTTACAGGCAGTAGCAAGATATGCCTTACATGTTCGCTGGAGATTATACATACACTTGATAAATGTTAATCCCAGTAGTATGAAACAGCGTTTTCACTTATACACAATCATTTCTGTGCACAGTTGGAAAAGTCTGCTAGATTCTCAGTGAGTGTTTAGATACTGCGGGTATCGACGCTCGCGAGTTGTACGGATTATACTAACGCAAGATCTTATACCAACAACTTCTATAGTGTTCGTTCTTCGAGTACCAAATGGTAAAGCAAAAGACCAGATTTTGTCGTCCAAAGTACGTATTATATTTTGGGACAAAATCGCGGGTAGAGGTGAATGCTTAGCTAGCTAGTAATCGTGCACGCACGTGACACGACGGAGCACCAAATGGCGGAGATGCTTGACCGGAAGCCTTCAGCTAAACAAGTCGACTTAAACATTGATGGTCAGCATCCAATGTTGGGTGATGATTGCTGTGGTTAATAATTTTGGGGAATTATTTACCGCTACAACACACACAACAGGAAACACAGAAGTATTGTCTTCGCATTAACAAAAAAGACCAGGTCTTTGGTGGATGGATTATAAGTGCCTGGGAAAAAAATAAAGCTTGAAGTCAATTTTCATACATAACTTCGTTGTGTGCAGAATCCTTGAATTATAGTTCATTGATGTGTTATTTTGAAATCAGTGATATGTTTATCTCATTTGATCTGCAATGTCATTGTTGGGAGTAAATACATAAGCTTCAGACGCATTAATTAATGGATTTCCACTGCTTGTGGGTATTTTTTTAGCGTGAGCAAGGTTTATGAATTTCAGCTGTTCCGACAGGAGTTGAGAATATTAACTGCTCAGCAACATTATGGATATAAGTTCATCACATTATCTAAGGAAAGGTGGGTTGCAGTTGGTGAGGGATATATGGTGCCCAACGAGCGTACATCTGTCCATGTGATGTTGAGGTGAGTTATCCCTTTTTCATGTTGTCGGTTTATGTCCATTTTATTCCACTTATTGTGTTGGGTAGTAGTTTTACAAACGAGATTTCTTGTCTGTTTGAGGATACGTATCTTAACCGTTAATGTTTTATCTAGAATTACAAATATAGGCAAAAAACAACAGGTGTAGTATTTAAGCTTATACATTAAATGGACCTATAATTTCTGAGGCTCACGGATAGGAACTAGAATTACTATCGTTTGCAAACTGTTGTAGTTTGTCATTAAGCACCTTTTTGAAGGAGGCCAATGTGCTTGCTTGACGCATTTCCATTGGTAGTTTATTCCATATCTGTGCAAACCTAATCAAGTAAAACTTTTGCCTGGTGGCTTAATGGTCTACGACCTCGCCTTGTAGCCAGGAGGTCCTGGGTTCGAACCCCGGTGGGTACGTGCCGACGAAGTAGCTGTCCAGTACTCCCAGGTTTTCCAATGGTTCTCTAACGAATGTCAGCTCACGATGAAATCCATCTAAAGTGCTCCTCAAAATTGGGTACATTCCGTAGTTATAGGCAAACTAGGACACGCACTAAGTCATTACCTATATATGAAAAATAAGTGAGCGTCCAACGGAGACTCTACTGAAAGAAATACCTTCTCGATATAGCCCAAAGTTCACGTGGATTAACACATGCCTACATCTCTGCAGGTGCGTCTACGTAAGGTGTCACATTTTGCCAGCCTCTCGTCCACATGACTCAGTGGGATACTTCCATATTTCACGGATGCTCATTTCATGAATTACCATTGTACCTGCAGAAAGTTCACAACACAAAAAATACCCTACCCGGATGTAGTGCTATTACACTACAATTCCTCGGCTTACAAGTAGATCACATCTTTAATGATATCAGTATCACTGCTTTCAGTAGAAAAAGGAATTCGACTGTTTCACAGATGCTTTTCACTGGATTCCTCGGTACCAAGTATTGTTTCCTATGAGAGTGCATTGGAGAAGCCCTGCATGGAGATATTGCAGCTTCACCGAAAATTGAATAGAAGCATTTCACTTATACAATATTTATACGGTAATGGAAACACTATTTTTTATTACAGCTTGATGTCACACTGTATTTTCAGTACAAGTATGGAATTTTCAGCATGGATATCGGTAGCCCAAATTTTGCAGGCTGACCATAGATATCGGGTGTGCGTCGGCAGGGGAACGAACCCTGGACCATGTGCATGGTCAGCGAGAGTCCTAACCACTGTGCCACCCACTGCACCCAGCCCTACATTACTCTATAAGAAGTTTCCTACTTGGAAATGAAATCTACACATATATAATGCCAGTAACTGCAAATACACATTAACATCTAAATTGCGTACGCATTCTGTCTCACTATTCCATAGAATAATAGTCCGATAGTTGTTTACGATGCAGTAAAAAGTGTTTCATGGACCACGAGTAGCACTTGGTATTCAACAGAGGTATGGGCACTTAGTGAAAGTTTTCGAGAACTAATACGACGAGGTTAGGTTTTTTCTAATATATACGCGGCTATCAACTCAATGGAAAGATAATGACGAATTGTTATCACAAGCATTCTATTTACTATGGAGGGAATGTTATTACAGACAAACTTCACAGCAACATGTACAAGTCTTGCGTATCATTGCATCGGTAATATAAGCATACTAATTGTACTACGGCCTGAAGTGAATAATCTAAAGGCTTCATACCAACACATTTGTGTGAGGTGGATGTACTGAAAGACACACACACACTATGTATGACGACATCTAGTAGAATGTCTAAGAAAATTGACAACCTGCAATGAGGAAGACAAAAATGAGACAATTAGGAGACAAATAATGCGTAAGATAGGTATTTTTGATATATGTATAAAACTTGGGTACTGTGGTGAATTATAACTCCAATATGGATAAGATATTATTCTGATAAATCACACTGTGTTGTACAGTAATATTAACTGATGACGTTTCGAGCATAAATTATTGCTCATAATCACATCAAGTCACTCACACAGCTTTTTGCTTCATTTGTATACATGAGTACTTTAGTTATGTGTACCACAGGGAAAAAAGAATCATTCGTCTCATTCACTTCTATTCACACTATTCCTTATGTCCGTGTTACTGACCTTTGGTTCATGGTTTATACTTTGTTGCACTTTAGCTGGACAATTTAAGGAATTGAGGAAACCTATAGAGTATTGAGGAAACGAAACTAATAATTGTTTAAGTCAATTAACACTGTAGTAATTTGTGACACTAGGCAGCTGTGGTGACAAATGCTGACTGACTGGGTCTTAACATAGAACTCAGCACAGAAGTGCTGCAGTTCAATTTGTTACATTCCATAATTGAAATATATTATATTTAGTTGGAGATAAGCAAAAAATATTTCATCAGTTGTATTTCAACTTAGCATTTAGGCTATGGGATAAAACAAACTAACCCATGAGATGTAACGAAACAGAGTGTGAGAGTTATCTTGGGTAAGAGGAGAAATTATTAGAAGATAACTCTTTTTCAACATAGAAAACAGAAAGACTGAGCGAAGAACCATTTACTTTTCAATTAAATCCTCATCTCTGGCTCTACTCTAATATATATATATATATAGCATTCTTATTACAATACACAACAGTTTACCAATCAGTTGGCGATACGTTTGTTAACAATAATTAGTCAATGTCAAAATGTTCAGGCTTGTTATAAATGATGATAATTAGCTTTGTACCCGGTTAATTCAAGCCTGGCGTGGTTGAAATAAGCATCTCCCTCTCGTCTCTTCGTCTTCTTCCTTTCCGTTGGTTGTGTCTGTTGCCTTGCGTGTAACAGTTCATCGATTCAAATGAACCTCAGTCGTTTCACCATAAAAGATCTATTTGATTTCCTGTAGACTGAAACATATGCTTGACAATTAGATTTTCAAGGGACAATAACACAGTGGCTTAACTGTGGTGTGACCATATATATATTATCTCCTCATTTGGTTGATAAATACACCTTTGAATAGCACCACTAATTAGTTTCCTAGACTAACACCTAGTAGCGAAGGTCATTACTGTAACGTAATTCTGCCAGTCAGACACAAGGAGATAAATATATGCTGATTAAAGTGGGCCACAGGGGACCTGGATGGATAGCGCAAATGACGACATTTCCGGACTTCAGTAACTAGCCCCTATCAATATATTTACTATACTTCTGGAATCTGTCTGGTGTTGCTGGCTGTGAGATTCACCAACCATCAAAATGTACACAACAGAGGGGAGACAACAACTTGAAATAACCCATAAGTTTCCAACCTTAAAGTTAAACGAATTCATTATTGATGGTCGCTTCAAATCGTTAACCTTCGACTCTGTAGAAAAACCGCGAACAGTGGAGTTTTCGTCGAAGAACTTATAAATGCCGTTAGTATTATTTGACTTTACGGAAATCGTAAGGACGACACAAACTGTCTCGCGGAAAACTGTGTCAGTGGATCATGGTCTGCTAGCAGAGGAAGCACAAACTAAGTCTTCAGCTGGTATGAGTGCCTGTTCAGTAACGTCTCTCGACTTGCCATTATCGAAGAAATAGAACGACTAAAGCTGTCTGTGGAAGAGCTGAAGACTGAGATGCAGGATATAAGGTACAGTACGGCTGAGAATGGAGGATATTCAGAAAATATAGCCAGGATATCTAAACTGTCATCGCAGATTAGTGACATAAAATCGCAGGTCTGTGAACTTACACCTCTGAGCATCCTGACCGGAACCATAAAACCCGGAGAACTTGATGTAGAGACGGTGACCAGGGTAGATATCCTGATAAGGTTGATCACAACAGAAGTTATCAAAAGACTAGATACTAAGCTAAGTGGGATAGTCTACAAAATACCAGATAGTAAGGGGTTGAAAAAGGTTCAAAGTTTCTTACTTGGGGCAGCGAAAGTGTTGACTAAAGAGTCAGCACGACCATTGCTGCCTGATACATTTTGATTTTGAAACAAGGATAAAGGCTAAAAAATTCATCATTTCACAACGTATCCTATTACAGGATACGAGTTAAAAACAAATAAAAATCGTAGCATATAAGACAGTGATTGAAAGGCGAGCTAAAAATAACCTCGCTAAACCTAGTGGTAAGAAGGGCAGGAGACCGCAAGTCACCAAAATGGATGAACACGCGGCCAACATCGTAGAGCCCAAAGCCTCCCCATTCTCAAATCTCACAAAAGTAGCTCCACAGAACACGATACTAACCTAATGACAAGTGAGTTATTATCTTACTCTTAAATTTGCCCTTCCACCCTCCACCGTGGGTCTAGATATATCTATGGATAGCCCTCAGACAGAAATCAATGCCTCTCATAAGTCGAAAACATCCTCTCGTAACCATGACGTGAGAATTCAAATGGAATTCGGTAACAAAACAAACAGTTTACAATTTATTTAGGCTAGTAGGCTATATGCCTGTGTTAATCCTTTCGATTTGTTACACACAGGAGGTCCAATCGCGCCTTGAATGAACGGATGGCGCTGACACGACGTGTTCCGGTAGGGAGTTCCAATAGTTCACAATTCGATGCGAAAAACGGATCTCCAGACGCAGACGATTCGACAATGGTTTTTGAACCTTGAGGTGATGTCCTCGCAATTGGTTGGTGCTAGAAGGAAGAAATAAATTAGATAAATTAGCTCCAGAATCATTTCTTAGGATACGGTATGCTAGTATTAGGTCACCCAGTCGACTTAACCTCTCCTCATATGAGGGGGTTGAGAAACCCCTTATTAGCTTAGTTCCTACTCTTTGCACCCTTTCTAATAAGTCTATTTCATATTTGAAACACGGGCTCGCTACCTGGATCCCATTTTCCAGATGAGGTCTGATATAAGTCGGATATAATATGCGAAACATATCAGCGTCAAAGTTCGCAAAAGCCTTGCGTATGACCTATAATATTCGAAAACCCTTAGTGGCTGCAGCTCTACAGTTTGTTGCTGTTTTCAAGTCATGCTGCACAACCACTCCCAAGTCCTTGTACTCAGTGACCACTGGGAGAGTAATGCCATTCATTGAGTAATTGTGCACGTGACTATGAGATATGTGCATAACTACACTGTTGCTTAAGTTAGTCTCCAAGGCCCAGTGCTTACACCAATCACTTAACAAGTTTAAATATTCCTCCAAAGCAAGTTGATCACTGTCATCGTGTAAAGCCCTCCATATCTTGATGTCATCAGCAAACAGTAAGCAGGATGACTTAACTACCGATGGAATCTCATTAACATAAATCAGGAAAAGAAGTGGGCCTAGAATTGTACCCTGAGGAACGCCACTCTTAACCGATTCCCATGTTGATAAAACCCCGTTAACTCGTACTCTTGGTCTTCTGTCCTTTAGAAAGTCTTGAATCCAGTCGGCAACCACTTTATTGATTCCCAGACTACCTAACTTTACTAGAAGACCTGAATGAGAAACCCTGTCAAACGCCTTGCTAAGGTATATGAATATGGCATCCACCGGTATATTAGCATCAGCTGAGCTTGCCCAACTTTCTCTGGCCAAAAGAAGGTTGGTCAAGCAAGAATGACCTGCTCTAAAACCATGCTGTTCCACAGCGAAAAGTTTGTTCCCTTCAATGAACTGAATGATAGCATCACGAATTATTCTTTCTGGTAGTTTAACAACAATATTGGTCAGACTAACAGGACGATAGTTCTGAACTAAGTTTCTAGATCCGGTTTTGAAGACCGGACTAATGATGGCATCTTTCCAGTCTCTTGGACATTTAGACTGGTCCAGAGACATATTGAAGATTACCGACAGTGGCTCGGCTATGTTTTCAGCCAATGCCGAAATACACCACTTATTACGAAAAATCTCCAACATTTTCAAACTCCTAAGAATAATCCACGCTTTGGGGTAAATAATATGCAAAACTATGCTAACAACCAAATTTAAAACACAAATAAGGCCATAGTGTCCCCGGAAAATAACGACAGAACATGCACGCGTACTATGCAAAGTTGCAATAGTAGCTGGTGTAGTGACACTAAAACGCAAAATGGTATGAGTGACAACACTCGGAGCTCAGCCACCAACCACTCTGGGTCTCCAAAGCATCACATACAAACTAACTTTGACAAAATATACGGAACAAGTCTTCTGGGAATAAAACCACAGTGCAGCAATGCATATAACGAAACCCATGTAAGGTCACTTAGAATTTCTCAAACGATACGCAGATTAGTAAGTCATGGGCATCACAAGGTACCAATGATTTTTTATCAGCCACATCTGCCACACGTACCATTAATATCGGCTCCCTGTCGGGAAGAAAGCAGACACAGTCTAGTGCACACGGAATTATTAATCACATCTAATACTTGTAAGTACATAGGCCAAACAAGAACAACCACCCAAGTTTCCAGCCTACCCAAGCCTAGAACTACCTTATCCTGTAGTGAATCAAATAATAATAAAACTTGTTATTCACTAAAAGAAATAGATAGTAACTCGATAGAGATACGTGAACATGGTACTCACATTGATTGTAACACAGGGTTGTTATGCCACGCAGAAACAGTGGAATTCGACCCACACTTGAGCATGATTGACGAGCTAAAGTACTTCAAACACTCCTTCAACGCTCAACTTTATTAATGCTATATGTATCCTAAACAAACTATCGATGCTCAGGGCACAAACGCTGGTATATAAACTCCCAATAATCATCATTACTGAATCCTGGTGTCACTCCAATATACCTGAAGAAGAGATAAGCATCGATGGGTACACACACACTTTCGACGTGGCAGGAACAGCATTAAGGGAAAAGGCTGCCCATTGTACTTCCTGAACACACTGTATTATAGCTAGATAATAGGGAACTCAATGACATGCACGATACCCTATGGATGACCGTACACTTCAAAAGTGCTACAATACTAATAGGATTTATCTACAGAGCACCTGGCACCTTTAGTGACTACGAGACTCAACTCATTAATGTACTGGAGCAAGTATCCACTCTTCCATACCAGCTTAAGATAATATGTGGAGACTTCAACCTGTCCGAAATCAACTGGGATTTATTATCAGGTGCAGCTAAGTATGACAGACTCTTAGGTTCACTGGACATTTTCGGTTGTAAACAAACTGTCACTATCCCTACAAGAGGTGACAATGTACTAGACTTAATATCCTGTCACGATATAAGTCCCCTCTCAATCTTAGTGGGTTCTAAGTTTTCAGGTAGTGGCCACAAAACAGTGATGCGTGCACTGCCACTTCCACTGAGTAGCAATGCAGCTTATACCTCCACTGCACAACAAATAATACGCGGGAACTATAGTAAGGCAAACTGGGTTTTCGTAGAATCAGTGCTAAGATTCCCTGAATGGGGCGAATACTTCACTACTGATGACCGCTTTAGAGCCTTGAGCATCTTCTACCGGAACTCAGACACATGCTTAGATGCTGCCATTCCACTCTAAACACAAGAAGGTTCCCCTAAATAGATAGCCATCTATAAAACCAAGGAGCCTTACGAAACTGAGGAGACTTTAGACAAGTTACTTCAAACACCACGACTTTGGCACACTAAGTTTAATACTTAACGCTCTTAGCTCCATTTCACAAGCTCGAGATTGGCTTATGAGGAATGAAGAACGCGACGCAGTGGTCTACCCTGCTAGGGTGTATGCTTTCACAGAAATCCCAAAGAAGCGAATGAATCGCAAAAATCACAGCATTTCTCTCCTCATAAACAAAGGTGGGCTGTACACTGACTCTGCAGACATGTGTGAATTACTCAACAGAACATTTTCAGCTAGCTACCTTAAGTCTACAGTCCCATTACTAGGTATACAGCCTGCCAGTAATATGGCACAACTTATTTATCCACACTGAAACGAATTAGTACCGTTGAATCCATTTATGCTGACATCAAACAAACTATTAGAACTCTCAAAAGCTCGAAAGTTTTTGGCACTGACGGTATATCACCGTATTTCTATAAATATGGTGGTCCTGACATTCGCTTACTGCTGTCTAAAATCTTCAAAATGTCCTTAGAAGCCCAAACCTACCTGGATATATGGAAAACGACATTTATTATGCCTAAACACAAATCTAACTCGAAAACAGAAGTCAGTAACTACAGGCCGATCAATATCACACCTATAGCATCTAGAATTATGGAGAGACTAGTTAAAGACAACCTAATCAAGCATATGCTTAGCTGCAACATTATAAGTCCGAACCAACATGGATTCCTAAAATCCAGATCTTGTTTAACATGCCACTTAGACTTCTTTAATTTTGTGACCAGCAGTCTTCACAGATGACAACCGGTACTTGTCATCTACTTTGACATTTCTAAGGCATTTGGCCACTTCAACTATTTACTGCTAATACAAAGGCTGAACTCCTTACGAATACGTGACCCACTATTAGGATGGCTTAAATCATTCTCTAACAGCAGGTCCCAAATAGTTAAACTTAGATCTGTAACTTCCAAAACTAGCCCGATGACTTCTGGTGCGTTACAGGGTAGTGTCATTGTGCCCCTCCTATTTACACTCTATATCAACGACATGTGCTCTTGCTTCTCACACGGTAAACCATTCCTCTTTGCAGATGTCCTAGAAGTGGCTCTTGCACTCCAGTGTGATGATCTGGGGTACTTCCAGAATGTTCTACAGACTGAATTAGATAAAGTGACTGAGTGGTCATCTTTATGGAACCTACAACTCAATCTTGTTGTATCTGCTTCGGCTCACCCTCAATCGACATGAAATTAACGCTTCAATCTGCTAACCTACCCAGACTCCGAAATGTAGTTGACTTAGGCCTGAGGTACTCTAGTGACTTGGCATTTTCTGAGCAAGTAGCATCACAGACTCGGAAGTCGAGGATACTCTTAGGATGCATACTCAGTAACCTTCATCACAATGAAGCCAAGCTCATTCAATACAAAACATGTGTAAGGCCAGTACTAGAATACTGTCCATTTGTTATTATCAGCACTTGCATATGTGACAAGCTGAGGGTAAAAAAGTATCCAACAATATTTCACGTTCAAACTACTTGGCTACGATTGTAAGAAAGACTACATCCCATGGCGCATGATTCTAAATCTTGACCCACTTTGAACGAGACGACCTATTATAAACCTAGTATTCTTCTTTAAGGTTCTACATAAAATATCATTCTCAGAAAATATGGACACGCAATTCTCACCGGAAGGCTCTTACGATCTGTGTAACCAAACTTGCACAGTGACAATAGAAGCCCTTAAGTCAACACTCCACGAAAACGTCTTCACAGTCATGTATTCTAAAATATGGAACAGCCTGCCCCTTGAAGTCAGAACTTGCACTTCGGTTGTATGTTTCAGACGCTCTCTGCAGAGACTGTTTCTCTCTACTGATTACGTCAACATACTACTTATTTCCAGAATGAATCAGTTATTAATTTACTACAGTACCTTAAAAATGCGTAAAAATTCCCCAATTACTCTATAAACGATGAATAGACTATTCGCATAGGTACATAAAAAGACTAAGTATAAGTGAATGTATATGTTTACTAGACGGCGATGTACAACGAATATAAACATAAATATACAAACATTAGGTTCTATCAGTGTCCATATACTTTTTCTCTCCTCTCTGGTACCTTACTGCTCGCCTCTTCTATTTGCCTTGTAGTGGAAGTTGCACAGATCTACAGTAAGACTGAAGTTGAACAGGACTTGAAGCCATTTACTTATACGTACCATATCATCACTCAAGGTTTTGGCTAGTAATAACTCAACATCCTTGAAAATTCCACTGTCACTATCAGGACGCTTTATGACATCCTATACAAGCAGTATCCATGATATAAAAGGGTTTACAAATAGCTTTCTACGTGTTAATAAACTTACTCGTACAGCAGCAGCAACAAATGGCTGCTGACCTGGGCGCAGTAAAACATATCTGCCCGACAATGGCCAATATAAGTGTGCATTGGGTACAGTTCACTTCTGGTGCCACTCACGATGAAAATGCTGTCAAAATTCTACAATTAAATCACTTATTTTAAATTGTTACGCGATTTGGATACAAGTCAAGAATAAGATTCGATGCCGCACACACCGAACTTATATGGGGGAATGACTTCAAGCTTTATTCTTTTTCCCGAGCATTTGTAATCCATCGAAAGCATACCTGGGCCCTTTTGTTAATGCACAAACAATATTTCTATATTTCTTGATGCGCTCCATTGAATGACTAGTTAGCAGATTGTTCTCACTAACCAAAGACCAAACAGACAGCAACCACGTAACTTTACGACAAGCCAAATTTGTTTAATTTAAATAGTACTTATCTATGGCTGTACAACTGGTGAGTCCTACATAGGTGGGAGTACATATGCATTTCACTATATTATTATTATTAAACATGCTTACTAATCGTATATGTAATTTATCATATTGATGATGCCTGTAAACTGGCATCCCTCATGTACAAAAGATGAGAATATATTATTGTTATTATTAAAAGTGCAAGGGAAAAGAAAATTACAGCTTTATGTCGTGTGATAAATCCCAAAGAGTGAATGCATCTCCACCATCATCCAGAATGATTTGGAGCCTTATCACAAATTGTCTCCAGCCATTGGTTTTCACCATAACAAGGACCCCAACCAGGAAACCAGTCTACACCTCCTACAGATGACTGGCTTAAACTAAATGTTATGGATTTCACTGACTGATGACATGTTCTGGTTTGACCGCCAATGGCAATTTTCCAACCTAATCCATCCAATGTCGGCTAACATTGCCCGCCGGCCGAGTAAGGGGATGGCTGGGTATGAGTAACACATGTCCTAACCATCTCAGTTGGTGCAACTTCATAACCTCGTCGATTGATTTCTCCTTCTTACCTAGTACTCGGCCAATGCCTAGCCCTAATATTGCTCAATCTATCATCCAATATCCAATATCCAATATCCTGATTACGAGCTAGTATAAACCAGTGATTTCTTTGAGCTCGCTTCTTGATTTTAAGGTAGAGGTTCCAGATCTTCGGTGAACTTATGCGTAGTAAATCCCGCCACTCGACTGCTTTAGCTCTGGTAGACTCCAGGAGGAGTGATGCGAGGATTGGTCAAGATTGTGGTTTGTAGTGTGCAGTGTGTTAGGACTCAGCTGCTGCCGTGAATGGAGTTTGACCTAACACCCGTTGGTCATTCGGTATAGTCATAAAAGTAGAATAGTAATAATAATAATAATGATAATAATAATAGGTTGTAGTGTAGATAATATAGCTTGAGATAAGTGAAATAATAAAGGTGAAATAACAAAGAAAGAAAGAAAAGATAGAGTAGTCGGTACAGTGGGAGAAGACAGGACGGGTCGTGGGGATTTAGCTTGTGTGCTTATCCATTGACAATGTGGTTTCAAATTTTAAGAGGGTAAGCCATTGAGACACAAACCATGCATTTCTGCATGATTGTCCAGCTTCCGCTTAAAAATCTCCACAGATGGAGCTGTAGTTACGGCCGCCGGTAAAGCGTTCCAGAGACGGCAAACTCGAAGCGAGAAGAAATGTGAACGCACTCGAGTCCTTGGTCTCTGGTGTGCTATCCTTAGCGGGTTACCTCGTGGAAGCCTATAATCACTTAATGGCAGGATGCTCTTATCAGGATGGGCCTGGTCATTTAGGATCTTATAGACGGTGATGAGGTCTCCCCTGTGACTACGGTAACTAAGTGTGAAAAGACTTAATTTCTTCAGTCTCTCCTCATATGATTTGTTGCGGAGGCCGATCACCCATTTTGTCGCTCGTCTCTGGACACTTTCTAGCATGTTAGCATCCCTTTTGAGTAGCGGAGGAGCAATGATATTATGCACCTCGAGGAGTGGCCTCACGTATGTCGTATACAACGTTAGGAATAGTTCAGGAGTAAGAGCTCCCAGTTGCCTATGCATAAAGTGTAAAGTGCCGTAAGCTTTGGCGACGTCCCTCGTGTAATTTACACTGGTGTCTAGCTTTTCTGTTAAAATAAGGCCTAGATCGCGTTCTGATGGCACACAACTCAAGTTCTGGCCACCAAGGGTGTAATTTGCACTCTGTGACCTGCCGGAATGAAGTTGCACTACTTTGCACTTCTTTAAGTTGAAAGGCATTCCGTTAGCCAGAGCCCAGTCCCCCAGCGTTTGCAGGTCAGCCTGCAATCTGTCGGAGTCTTCCAATGAGTTTATTGCTCTCCAAATCTTTACGTCGTCAGCGTAAAGAAGCGCAGAGCAATTCAGTTGACAGGGCAGGTCATTGATAAAAATCAAAAACATCAACGGCCCTAAGATAGAACCCTGAGGAACCCCTGATGCCGAGGTGTGCCAGGAGGATCGGATGCGGTTGACTTTGGTGCAGAATTCTCTCTCGCCTAAATAATCTTCCAGCCATGCGAGAAGTGCTCCAGAAACACCCGCTTCGCTTATTTTGTGAAGGAGCAGACCATGGTGAACTGTGTCGAATGCTTTCGCAAAGTCGAGAAAGATCACATGGACTGGTACCTTTACATCCCAGGATAGTGTCCAATCGTTCCAAGCTAGTAGAAGATTCGTCACACAGGATCTTCCCTTCCTAAAACCATGCTGTGCTTCATGGAGTAGGTTAGTCCCGTCGAAGTATTTTCTCATGTGGTCGTCAATGAGACTTTCCAATATCTTCGATATCACTGGGAGTAGCGCAACTGGTCTGTAACTGGTCGCGTTCTGCCGGTCACCACCCTTGAAGATAGGGGATAGGATGGCTCGTTTCCATTCACATGGAAGTTTCCCTACATCAAAGGAGTGTTGAAACAGATCACTTAGGGGTTGGCAGAGACTTTCTGAACACTGCTTCAGGACGGATGGTCTTATGTCGTCGCAACCTGCAGACTTTCCCGAAGCCAACTTTCCCAATTTTATGAGTACCATAGCCGGGGTAATTTGAAATGTACCCAGCAGGTTTTCGCACGTTGGTCTTGCATTGTAATCTTGATGTTTTGTGAGGGTAAAATCCTCGTTACTGTTCAGTTGCCTGTGAAAGGCTAGACTGAATGTCTCTGCCATTTCAAGACTAGTAAGAGATTTCCCATCAGAACCCACTATATTGCAAGCTCCCTGGTTGGTCGGTTTTCTTTCAGACATAAACCTGTATAGGCTTTTGGGGTTCACGAGAAGCTTATTGGCGAGGTTTCTCTGAAATGTCCTTCTATCACTCCGGACTCGTATGTTACACCGATTCCTGAGTTCGAGGTACACTTCATGTTCGGGTTGACTCTGCGATACTCGCCACGCAAACCAGGCTTTTCGCTTCGCCTGTAGAAGGCGTTGTGTCCCCCTTTTTAGCCATGAACGTTGCTTTCTAGCTTTAGGTGTGACCAAAGGAACAGTGTCTGAGATCGCCTGGTGAGTGATCTCCTTTACCACTCTCCAGTGTTCTTCTACTGTAAGCTCTGTCCAATTTTTTTACCAATTTGCTTCAGACAAAAGTCTTCGCATTTCGGTGTAATTGGCTTTGTTATAACACAGATAGGGCTGTGTATTGTCCCACTGTAAACGCTCGCGGAGGACTATGTCAAATGTTATGACCGCATGGTCACTACTACCTATGGGAGTCGTGATCTGAACGTTTTCCACTAGTAGCTGGTCACTAGTGAGCACGTAATCCAGTCTAGAAGACTTCCCATCTGGGCCCCATCTAGTATCCATTCTGACATTTTCGGTCAATCCGGCCTCCGTGATGGTATGCAGCAGATTTCGATCAAATCTGTCCTGGGCACATCCCGTCATCAAGTTAAGAGATGGGGCATTGAAGTCTCCAGCTATGACAATTTGATCATAACCCATGTCATGTGTCGCTGAAATTGCATTCAGCAGTACCTGGTTGTGGTCTGCTCCACATGAAGGTGATCTGTAAATGCTGCCCACTAGATACTTACAGTACCCAACGGTGAAATGGCACCATATGGAGTCAGGGAGCTCAATGAGGGGAGGGTCGATTGCATGGACACATCTGAGCTGTTTGTCGACGTATATGGCGACTCCACCTCCTTCTTTCAGATCCCTATCTCGCCTGACAAGGACCATATCATTTATACTGACTTCGCTGTCTGCCACCGTAGGGGTTAGCCAGGTTTCCGTCAGTATTATGATTTTGGAGTTCAGCTGTGATTGTAGGTATCTAAGTTCAGCTATTTTGCCTCTTAGACCTCTCGCATTACTGTACAGGCAACTGGTAGTCAGTCTCACCACGTCCCCGTATTGGGGGGTGGTTGACGTGATGTGGGCTGTCGGTTGAGGAGTTATCCTACGAACTAGTTGGCCGATTCCCCGGGAACCGGCCTGTTGGAGTTTTTTTCTTCTGATTCAATCGGAGCACTTGGATGGCACTGGCTATCATCGTCCGTGCTGCACCGCTGTATTGTGACTAGGGGTTGGGGATGTTCTATGACTACGTTTTGCTCTCTCCTTTGGGTACGAGGCCGGCTCTCGCAGCAGCGAATGTGTCTGCTGACCTTGTCTTTGGTCTCGTACCATCTCTGGAGAGCAGTAGTCAAGTGGTCTCGGGAGCTAAACTTAACAGCTAACAGACGTGGGGTGTTAATTGACATTAGGTGAGTGGGTCGAGGCAGTCTAAAAATAGAGACAGCCCCTGAACTTCCCAGACCCATCTGGGATGCCAACCATCTCCATTGCTGGACATCGTGACAGTGCTTCTCACAAGCGTTCCCAGTTTCCAGTTCAGGAATGCCGTGAACAACCATGGAGGCAGAAGGAATAAGCTCTGGCGACTCCCTCGCCATCTGTCTTTCCTTCCATGGCCTATCTGGCCTAACACGTATATTGCAGGTCCTCCCTATAGAAAGGACTTGGGAAGTCAATAAAACTTTTTCGGCATCTTCGGCAGAGCCTAGTGTTACCCTCAGTGGGGATGGTTTGCCTTGAGGAGCAGCAGTGCCCTTATACAATCTGCACAGTTTTACTGGTTGGATGTCCAGACCCAGTGTGCTACATAAGTTGGACCACTGTTCCTGATCAAACAGGGCCCTGTTTTCCAGCAGACTACTGCTACAGTCTGGTACATTAAAGAGGATAACGCAGTTTGATCGACTGACCGTGGATTTAGGTTCAGTCCTCGCACATTTGTCATCCCCCTTAAGACCGTTTTGTTTCATCTGGTGCAACTGGGTATTATTATGTGTCGCAGTGCTGTGGCCACTTTTACTGGTGGACGGTAAGGGTCTTTTCCCGGCGACAGGTACCCTTGGTGCTTCAACCTCTGTGTCTGGGGCAGTTATGGCAGGAATTGCAAGTATAACCGGTGTGGATTTTGGTATCCCCGATTTACATGCAATTGTGCTGTTTTCTGAGTTGGTGGGAGTGAAACGTTTCACGTTTTTTCCTGATATCTCTATGACATCTGTAGCTTTCGAGGAACTACACGAGGCTGCATTAGGACGGCAACTTGGGCAAATGTACCAGAACCATGGGCATGGGTTCTTACGCATAAAATCGTAATATACCTTTGGTACTCCGGTGTCACATCTACAATGTACCCATTGCTTACAAAAGTTACATTCGAAAGCAGAGTCTGCTTGTTCGACAATAGAATTGCAGACCTTGCAATCGTCTGCCTTCTTGGGGAACGTTTTCGTCGTCTTGCGACGTCGTGAACGTTTCTTATTGGCCTTCCTGTTTGTTTCAAGGCCTACTGTGGATATAGGTGTCATACTATTCACCTGTTTGCTTAGTTTGGCTGAAGCTCTGGTGACTACGGTGCATGGTCTCCCATTACTTATCTTGGGATGAGAATCTATAGTCATTTTACTCCTAAAATAATACCGATGATTAAATTATAAGAGAGAGTGGAGTTTTGTCCAATAGACTGACAGCAAAAGACAGTAGAAAGCACAGAACAGAAAGATAAAGTATATAAGTAAAAGCTTTTGACTTTACCTGTAACTTTCGGGTTATTCGGCTTCACAACAATCACGTAACAGACCAACAAGTCCTGTATATTTGAAAGAGTGAGGGGGATGTTGCTACAGAAGTAGCACCTGAAGCTTGGGCAGTAGTTCGAGACAGTGGGAAGTACCAAACACAGGCTCGGTGAAGAAGAAATGGTTGAATAAAATTCGCCGGATAGGAAGATCAGGTTTCCCAAACGAATTATTCACAAAAGTGGATATTTCCTGTTAGACGGAAAAATGCACGTCGTATTCAAGGAGCGCGCGCTGAATGTCATACTACCTAATACAGGGGATATAACGTAGGCACTTATGATGAAAGCCTTTTCATGTCTTCTAATTTCAATGACTATGTCTCGCAGCCATAGAGGAGGATGGAAGAAACTTATGAGAAGTACACATTCTTTTGATCGCCAACCAGCCGGATATTATGTCTACACCAGAGACGGCGTAAGTTGGCGAATGCTAAACGAGCCTTCGTTAACCCTGCTGAGATTTCGTTAGCAACCAACCCGTTGGGGTTGATGCAACTCTCCGAATAAGTGTAGTGGTCAGCACGCTCAGCCACCACATCGCTCTATATCTTGAAACCACTAGTCAATACAAAATTTCACCTAAATTTGGAAAAAATTCAGGAGTCATTAAACCACCATGCTACAACTTATGGGCATATCCAACAAATCCACTCTTACCGAAGACCAGGAACCTTTACATCAGAACCAAGAAGCTGACAGAAAGGATTCAGTTTGGTTCACGCTATTTTGTACAAATGACACTGGAGGGGATACACTAATGGCATGAGGTCAATCGTATGTTCATGGCGAACTAATTTTCGGTGAGTCAATTTTCTATCATCTCTCGAAAGCTTGAGAGTGACAAAAAAGGATATAAACCGCAAGTGACTAACGCCGAAAGCTTCCATTTCCAAAATACAGAATCTGGAGATTGGCTGGACTTATCCGGCATGTTGGTTGAAATTTCGCTCGGTAAATTTTTTTTTGCCAATAAATTTCAATAAAATTGTGTTATATGTTTTCTGGATTGATAGAAATTCTCATTTTCTGGTCAGTTGTGTTGGTGTCCGCGTCATGTAATCTGACTGCGACACACTATAAGCATATTGGTTGTAATGATTAGTGTTTCATGCTGAATGCGTCAAAACACCTCTACAATGAAGAAGATGGGGTAGTTGGGGGGTAATGTCATCTACACAAATAGTTTATTTCTTGTAGAAGCTGCAGCTTTCGACATAGTGCTATTCAATGAAGACTACGTCAAAATGTTGCTATTTTCGTGTGAAGAACAGTACTGTTTTACAAAAGAATGCTATCAGTACATGGTAATCACCTATAAATGCCAACAGAACGTAAAACCAATGTGTAAACGAACGGATACGGAACTGCAATCCAACACAACCGACTAACATGGACGAAAATGACCTTTGAGCGTCTCACTCCATCAATGACCTTGAGCATGCGGGATAATTTCAGCCTGGAGATTTATTTATTTTAATGCACAAGACCTTGGTTATTTGACAATCTAACAGGCGTATTTTCAAAAGAAGTCGTTACTCATTATGTACAGCTGTGGGCTGTGTAATTGTACTTTTGAGACTGAAAAGGTATATAAGTAGTGGACTTAATCGGTTGCATTCTACAGGAAAGCTATGAACATGACATAAGTGACAAACACCATAGGAAATTCGAGGAAAGTGAAAAGTTTTATGGACGTCAGGCGTAAGTGGATTACGTCAGTATACATTTAATAACTGTTTGGTACAGGCGTCACTTTTGTTCAATATGCAATTGTGGGAATATACAAGGAATTGTTTGTTGGTTCAATCATACTCGTGGAGCTCGTCATAGGAACAGTCTGGCATCACTCCATGAGTATTATGAAGAAAAGTAAGCTAACGCAATTGTCATATTGTTCCAGTCGTATTGTTAGCTGATATGCGCATCACATCTGTTGCCCCCAAGAATCCTCTACTATAGACAGTAGTAATAATACTGATAGTATGTAAACTGACGATGTAATTAGTTTATTGATATAAGTATAAAACTTGGGCACTGTGGTAGAGTATAATTCCATAATGGATAAGATTTTATTTTGATAAATCACACAGTGTAGTACAGTTATATTAACTGATGACGTTTCGAGCAAAAACTACTGCTCATAATCATATCAAGTATTAGTTAGTTTATACTTTCATCATGTAAACTCAGGTATACGTCATTGAAAAAGTGCCAGTTAGTCATCTTCAGTTAAGTAAGAACAACCAATAGGATTGTAATAAGAAACTGGGCGTATATAACTGCTTCAAAATCCAATAGACAATTCGATATGACTAAGTGTTTGGCGAACTCATTAAGTGAGTGAATGCAAGGACATTTACAAACCAGATTGAAGGGATATAGGTTTTGACCACCTATTTGATCTTATTATGTGCTACAAAACAGCATTTATTTAGTTGGTAGTATTCTTAAAGACAGGCAAGTCAATCAGGGAGGTATAGAAGCCTCATCGTCTGAGGTGACGGGTGTGTGTTATACATGTGCAGCTGCTCCTTTTCTCAATTACCGACGTTGGTTAAAGTAGATTTAGACTGGAAGTCTGATAGCCAGACCAAAAGACGCTACCACCTCATTAAGTTTTTGACTGGTGGATTGAACTGGTTAGGTAGGTGTATGTTGTTCGGCCGTGGTTCTTCTAATGCAAATAACGAGTGACTGAAGACTCTGAAATGTGTCACAGAATCCTTCACAATGGTACAGATGTACTGAATTCTTATCCTTCTTAGAATTCTGCTAATCTTCAACAGTCATTATTTTATTACTGTCATACCTACCACACTTTTATTTGTTCTTTGTAGTATCCATACCACTCCATTCTTTTATATGGCTAAGAAGTCTGGAAAATAGAACTGATGCACTTTTATACGTCGTCAGTGTTGTAAATCCTGTCCGATAGCGTATTAATTAGGTTTCTCAGAACCTCCAGAATATTTCTTGTACCCTCAGTCC
Organism: Trichobilharzia szidati; assembly: GCA_944472155.2. Taxonomy (NCBI): domain Eukaryota; kingdom Metazoa; phylum Platyhelminthes; class Trematoda; order Strigeidida; family Schistosomatidae; genus Trichobilharzia; species Trichobilharzia szidati. Next base: position 160,633,760 of record OX235271.1, on the reverse strand, counting down.
TTGGTATGAATTTAAACAAGAGATATTTTTGAAGACGCCACAGATATGTTGGAGACTGACAATTTTCTCTCTTGGCTTCAATAGTCATTAATTCATGTTATATCTGACTGTAGAGGGTGCGAATTTCTATTTTGCTGAGGCTGCATAGTGTTGGTATACAAAGTCGTGTGTGTAATTAATTGTAAGTTAATAATATCAGTAGTTTAAACACTTGATACTTTGTCTTTTGAGGTTCCATCGTCGTGAATTGTTTCTGACATTACTTACCCGTCACTGTAGCTGTTTACGATATTCTTTTGTGGCTGTTATCAACTGATTTGTTTTTCAGAGGACCAGATGTAAATGTAGAAAGTTCAACGCAATCAAGTCGTAATGGATTCAAATCAGGTAGGTTTTGTTATGTTCACTAATCCTTTAATATATTTTTTATCATCTGTTTGTTTTCCCTTTCAATCTTTATCTTTGTTATGTAACAACAGAAGAAATATAGTGTACTATGCATCCTCGACTTACTGGCTGTCTTTTTCACCTAATGATGCATGGAGTACTCTTGCGTAATGTGTTTTGTAGTCATTATAGACCATTTTATTGTTCAACAGAAGTGAACTGAATTACCAGTGTAGGACATTGCACAAAAGTTGATTTCAAGGTGACACACTTCGTAGCACACCACGGAACCCAGCTAAGTAGTCTACAGGTATTGTGGTACAAACCAATTGTCAAAGACTTCATAGATTGACGCCATATTTTATTCTGACCGTTTGGAACTTCTCTCCAGCTTGATCCCACCTAAACTAGCATTGCTCTTCAAAGTAGGTAGTCGACCTCGCAAGTGAACTGTTAACAGTCGAAAGTACATGCATCTAGGTAGTTGTAGGAACGTTGTTTCTGCAGGAACACCATCACCACTCACTGAAAATGCAGGTATATCCAGCCGACGAGTCCTAAATAGGACGAGTTCCGCTGCTAGTCACCATGATCCAAAATAACTTCACAACATTTTGACTACTCTATTTCTCTTTTGTATACCCATGTGATAAAGTACTTATTCCCTACGTATATAAGGTCTTATTTAAAAAAAGTTTTTTCGATTAAATCTTCCTATGCTGTGTTTAACTTCATGAGTGCAGTTAATCATGCATACCAACAGTTTATAATTTATGCCAACTTAGTTATATATATTCCCAACCGATAGTGCATAGTGCAGTTCTTTATATACTGTGAAGTTGCGTAGTTAGCATCTGAACAGTTAGTAGCCATTATTGAAGAACAAGAAATTAATGTTGTGTAAATGCTGTACAACAAGTTTATTACGTCTCTACCCAATACATAGGGCTAATCAAATTTTGTCAATCATTACGGGTAAGTAGTCAACCCTTTCTTGTTTGTTTTCAGTGTTTGTCTGTTCATACAACAGACGCTTTGCTGTCACGATGTTTTATCATGCATGTAGCTGTTGATTACATTTATATTGATGTGAAAATAATTTTAAAAGCTAATTTAGCTACTGGAGTTTCTTTTTTCTCAATGTTAATATTCCATTTTTTGCCAACTTGTTATTATAAAGTAAAACACATTTCCAACTTCTCTTTCTTTTCGACACTTCTCAAAATATGCAGTTCAAAAGCATGCTCCAGGCAGTAGCAACTCGCAAACATATTCTGGAAAACGTTCATCACATGATGTTCATCAATCATCATCTTCATCAGATATCAAACGTGATAAATTTAGTTCTCCTATGCAACCTACCAAAAAGTCAAAAGTTATCAATACTTCAGACGTACAAGAAGGTGGAATGATGTTAAACATAGTAAGTTGACGCTTTAAAACCAGTGGCAGTAAAGTGAATCTATTTTGCATGGAAATATTTCACTCTTATAGTAATTATATTATTATTATTATTATAATTCCCTTGGTTTCCTAGTGAAACTGTACGGTTTCCTCACCATATCTTCACTCCACTCAGTTCTGTGCAGTCTCTTTCAGCTGGCTTTACGACTGTGCATTGTTTCACTGCTGTTTTTATCTCTTCGTCACACGATCCTCTCCATGTCACCCTCAGATGCACACTCAGATCGTCTTTTCTCATTTGGGTCCCATTTAAGAGCTTAGCTCATGGTGTCACTCCACAGTCTCCCCGGCATATTTTGAGTTCATTTCCTTCTACATATTTGTTAGACAATGGATTCTTGGTTGGTTAGTTGACAGACTTCTTCGCTGTAATCTTCTATACCGAGCAAAGGCGTTTAGACGTTGATGGATCTGTGTGATGAAATGCTTTTCGACAGATGCGCACCAAATCTCTAAACCAATATATAGAAGTACTAATTTGTCACGAATGGTTAGAAATTCGAATCTTTTTCCTGATACTAAGTGCTGCAAATTTCTACCCTGATTTTAGAGTACTGAAAGTCTTTTTGATTCTCTGGTCCTCATATGGCAAATGTCACTTTCATTTATGCTATCAGGTAATTTTATGGTGAACAGTAAAAGTTTTAAAATCTGGCTATACTTGTATTGCTTTCACTTTTCATGTAATTAATACATATAAAGAATATGATTTTCACCATTCTTATTTCAGTTGGAAACTATTCATAAAGACTCACCTACTCCTCGAAAAAACGGTAAACAAGCTCAAAAGATAAACACTGTCAGTCCAAAAACTAAATATTCAAATGTCTCTAAACAATCAGCAGGAACATCAAACAGTAAACAAAACAATATGTGTACTCCTGTTAAAATAAAAACTGTAAAAAATAAACGAATTCCTGAATGCTGTGAAGTGACTAGTCATCCAATAACTCCTAAAAAACGCTCTGAAGTTAGCTCAAAGGCTGAAGAAACAAGTAAAAGTGAAGAATTACTGTGTATGGAAAAGGCGTTAATTATTTCTCAAGAATTACAATCACTAAAAATAAAACAAGATGAATTGGAAGAGAAATTGCGAAATACAGAAGCCGAATTGAATCTGGTAAGCAGAGAATTTTTTTCTTTTTTCATCTGTGTTAGTTTTTAATTTCCCTCTCTTCCGTATGTTTCTTTTGTTTGCATTGAGTATCTGTGTCCCTTTGTTGCTCAAAACTTGTAGATCAATTCAAATGGTTCTCAAATTGTTTTTTTCCAACTTCTTTTACCTGGTAGGGAATTAAGATAAGGACTGTTGCCTTTCACCACTAACAAAGTTTTCGTTGACCGAAATGTAGTAGTATATATATCTTGATTAGTAATCATAATACTTGACTTTTTGGAGACTAGAAAGTCATGAAGTCTGGTCTTGGATCCGTTGTAAACAACTTATCCTTGTTGTAACTATCGCAGAAAATAAGAGTAACATGAGCTGTCTTCTCAAGAGAGATTACTAACCAAAGAATCTCCTTTGTAATTATTCTTACTAGCATTTCACTTCTGCCTATGTTCCTCAGGTTATTAGGAGCTAGTAAATATTATAAGGGGAGATAACAGGCTCAAATTCTCAGCTTGCAATTTACACATTTTGAGGTGAAATTTCATCACAGTTTCCCTTGGAAACCGAAAGTACTCAGATCACAATATTTGATCAGGAAAGCAAACATAAATACATAACGCCATATACCACTGAATAATTGGTGTGATGAGTAATTGGACACCCTTCACATCAGTTAGCAAGTAGTGTTTGTTATCCAGCCACATCGAAGTGATCCAGATGCCGGACAACCGTTTCACTCGTTCGGCTCCGGGTAGTTTGAACTGGCTTGGCTCTCTAGTCTGCGTGAAACTGGGCACACCGTTAGTAACCTTGGTACCAAACGAGTGGAACGGCCATTCGGTGTTTAGGTTATTTCGATCTAGCTGGCCAGCAAGCACTACTTATTGGTTGATGTGAGTGATATCTAACTTACTCATGTCAGCCAGTCAGTAGCATGAGCATATAGCTTCGAGATAACAAGAGTTTACTACAAGAGTCATTTAGAATTTGACATAGAGAACTGACTGATACGGTTTACACGTTTTCTTATCTAATCCCTGCATTCGGGAGTCTATTGGAGTTGGTAAATGTATGTTTTTTAAAAATTTTTAGTATTTTATTCCTTCACGTTCCTAGTAGGACACAGGGTTTCAAGCTAGTTCTTTGAAGTTTCGGTAGCAGTGGTGTTTATTTCTACGGGATGGGGTTGCTAGCCTCATGCCCAACTTTTCTTCTTCACTAGTCTTATTACCGACTTAGCCAGTTAAAGGACTACGTCGTCCGGGGATCGAACCCCGAACCACATGCGTGGTTGGTAGGCGAGCATTCTACCACTGTGCCACCGACGCACGGTAAATGTATTTAAATGTAGTTAAATAGAGATTTTCTTTTGTATATTTCTGCCCTCAAACATAACTGTGTCGGAAATAAATTTTTCACATTTCAGATTTGTATTTGACTTGTAGTTTGGGTTGCTTAAATTTATATGGTTTGATAAATTGAATAAAAATAAAACGTTACTCTACAACCATTTGTAATTCCCACGCGATTGACAACGAGCCACACCTATTGTGTTTTCGAGGGCTAGCAATACTACCTGGCTGGCTACCTTTCAAACCTTGGTAGATGCAGCGGTGTTCAGATCCTTGGCGCACTGGTTGGAAGTTGGGCGTCTAAACCAGTAGGCCACAGGTTCATGTTTGATAAATTATTGCAAACTGAAATATCATTTCGGCTAATCTCCTTCTGATAGTGTCATTTGAAGTAGAAATTTAGAGTGGTCAAATCCTTTGTAACAATAATGCATCAAGAGTTACAAAGTATAAGACCGATAGATATTTTTATCAAACAGCAATTGGTAAAGTAAGCCTTCGGCCATTCCTTGCTCTATTGTGCTTATCGATTCCAGTCGACAGCAGAAGACTAAGTGTCTTCTTACTCTTTTAAGTATTTGTTTCGTTTCTTTTTCCATTCCTTTCGCTATCCGAACGAAAAATGGTGCTTCAAGCTTAAGCTTCGAAGTTTCACTAGCGGTGGTGCCCATTTTTACGGAGTAGGTTTGTTAAATTCATGCTCAACTTCCCCTCTTTATCTGGCATATTACCGGCTAGGCGAGGTTTAACAGTGCGAGGGCTGGGAATTGAACCCGTACCACCTGTGGCATGGGTTGGCAAGCATTCTACCACTACGACCACCAACGCTCTTAGTTCAAATGTAGCTTCTACTGGTTTCATAAACACATAGCTGACAGACTTGTATATCTCAAGCAATGTAACTATTACTGCAAGACTTTGCTAATGAACTGAATTACAATGACGCATAGTTGGTGGTGAATTTAGGCAAAATGAGGTACGAAACCAATGTCCGTTGTGCAGATAGGTTCCTGCAATATCTTCATATAAATTTTGGAAATTTTATCATTTTGTTTCAACTTTTACCCCGGATCAATATCAGTTAGAGAATCATTGAAAACCAGCTGAGAGTACTGGACAACCAGCTGTTTCGTCCTAGTGCTTGAGACTCACCGGCAGTACATACTCAAGGGAGTTCGAACCCATGACCTTCCGGTTACAGGGCGAGCAAACCCGTAGACTATTCAGCCACTGGGAACTGACTCGATAACCCATGAATTCCAACTTCTACCTCTTCGTGATTTTAGTGCGACTAGCACCAGCTAATGTCATCCGTGGTGAGTATTTGTCCTCACTCCACTAGTCACGACGTCTCACTAGAACTTCAGGCAACTTCGTCCTGTAATCAGTCACTCCTTGGTTTCCAATGGTTCTGTTACTGATGTCGATCCGTGGTCAAACTTAAAACAAATCAAATTCCTGCAAACTAACTCTTATCATTTTGTTTTACATTACACCTTCCATTCTTTTTTTTTATCGAGTAGCTTTTAATGACTACTGTAATTATTTCTTCTATTTCATTTTCTTCTTGTTGGCTTCTTTCTATGCTGATGTTGTAAAGTGCCGTTAAGTTTGACAAGTAGTTAATGCATTTTTCTCAAGTATACTTTCGCTTTCACCGACTTCACATTCATAATCGTACTCCTTTCGAATTATAATTTAGGTTAGATCCAAAAGACGCGAGTTGAAACAACAACGATCCAGTCTTTTAAGAGGTAGGTGTTAGATATTTTATTAACACGAAATACCCTATCTATTTTTAAAACAGAGTTATTATCTCATGTCCTGATTTCTGTAAAAATAGACAATTCATTTCATTATTTTGATACACTATTTCCAGGCAGTTTTACTAATTAATCGTATAAGAGTTTCAATGCAGATTTTCTTCACCAATAGCATTGGTTGACGATAGAGCTGTATCCTGAATTTTTGGGATTTAAAGTTCACTGTTCATTGAAATCCAACCCCAGTAGCTAAATGGTCAATGAACTTGGCGTCGTAACCTCAATGGTCCTGGGTTCAATCCCTAGCGGTGTGTGTCATGGGTACACACTGCTGAAGAGTCACAAACTAGGATAAGGCAGCTGCTCAGTGCTCTTTGGTTTTCACTGATTCAGTTACTGAATTTGGTGCATGATCAAACTGTCGAAACTGAAATTAATCCAAATCCCTACAGAACCCGAAATCTAGTTACTGTTGTAACTGAAACCCAAGTATTTTGGTATGTACTCAGGAAAACATTCGACACTTTCTTCTGTATGGCTAACTAGACTTCTGCGAGTGATTCAGTACCAAAATGTCCCGACAATAGCAAAAAGACAGTTATATGTGATAAAATCTATGTAGGCTGTTGCTGTTTTGAAGTCGTCAATTGAATCATAAAACCATCCTTAATCCATTACTGTCGTGTCTTCTTCCGTAAGAATCTGCCCAGTGGCGTTTCAAACGCCTTCGATGCTTCTCACAGTTCTTTAAATGGAGAAAAACTGCGTATGGAAACCGTTTTCTCCTATCTAGGAGCTTTTATCCGCAAACTGAAAGTAGGCGTCAAAAACGGCTCTGTCTGGCTAACGGAGTCATGCCATTCTCCATAATCATCATCAAACAAGGAAGTTTCATTAATGTTTTTCCACAAACCCAGCTCTTTTAGGAAACGTCTCATTTCTGACTTCAGTCTGTCTCAAAACTCGCGAAACTCCAATTCTTGTTTCTCCCTTAACTAATCCAAGGCTGTCCTAGAGCTAGTCTTAACATGGTCTGTAACTAAACTTGAATGAGAGCCAAAACATGAAGATGCTTCAAAAAGGACTTACGGTGTTTCTGAAAGTACGTCCCGTGTGGTCGTATTCTCCTTGTCCACAGCTGCTTCCGTAACCATCTTCTTTGTGCGTTTGCTAAGAATATTGTTTCGTTACGCTAAGTTTGTTTGCGGTCATCATAATAATGTCTGACACCGCCTATAAGACACAGTAGAATTCACTGTTGAATACTGTAACTTATTAGAAGACACTATATTAGTTTTTTATTCTACATCTTTTGTAAGAATTATTTAACTTTGAACATATTAGACATCATTGTTCAGCGTACACATATCCAAGAATACGTTCAGTAAATCCTTAACATGTTTATTCCTTCTTAAGTAGTGTAATGTATGTAATAAGCTACTAAGGGGAATATTCACCACTCGGCCTTTCATCATGATATTGAATTTTCAATGTGATAGGAAATAGATTTACAGACGTTACAGAAGACAATCCTCCGAGATGGTTTACTTTCTCATTGTTTAGAAATTGGAAGTTGAAATGTTTCTCAGAGCTTTATTCATAGAAGTGCAAAGATTTTTTTCAAATATTCATTACTTTTGTTTCATAAGTTCATAGTGTATTAAGAGAAAGGGACTGCTTATAGGGTTGCTGTCTTGCATTATAAGCGTTCGTGTGTAAATGTGTCTTCCACACTGTCCTATTTATTATTATTGTTATTATTAAAACAAAATTGGTACATTATGGGAACCAAGAGTTGTGTGGTTTGTGCGCTGACCACTATACTATCCGTACACCCATACCGAAGTAGATGGTTCTCGTGAAGAGCAGCCACCCCACGGCTTTTGACTTGACGTCTTATCAACAGGGCAATGGAGCAGCGTTAGGAGCTAGGTTCTTATGGTTTCTGATAACCAAAACAGGTCAGAATTCTGGAGACCATGTACACCACCATAGGTTTGGAATCAGGGTTTCCCAACTTCCCTACTACGTAGACCTGCATGTCCACCAGTCCGGTTGGAATTCCTGGGTCATTGAATCGGGTCCCTGTGGCTTAATGGTCTACGAGCCCGCCTTGTAACCAGAAGGTTCCGTGTTCGAACCTCGGCGGTGGGTGCCTGCTTATGAAGAACCCCATACTGGGATGAAACAGCTGGCTGTCCAGTTCTCCCTGCAGGTTTTCCATTGGTTCTCTAACTGATGTCAGCTCATGATATAAATCCTGAAAATAATCAATGAAATCCCCTACAAACTAATACTTGAATCTCCTTTTATCTGGTGACAGGTTTGTTATCAATTCATCCTTTTTTAAGAGACTTTCACTTCTCCAAGAGTTTTACGATAGAAAGATAACACTGTGATAAGGAGAGTTGTCTTTTTAAAAACTTTTACATTTATAAGTCTCTTTCCCCACTAATAAATTATCGCTAGATTTGTGACAGAAGGATATATATATATATATATATATATATATATATATATATATATATATATATATATATGGTAGTTAGACTGTCTAGTTGGGGCATCCTTGGAATGTTCTTAGTAACCAATGTCTTGAGATATGGCTTAATGTCGCAGATGCATTCACTCTTCGTAATCTCCCCATATCCATTAAATCGTCACGTTGCCCCATATGACTATTCTTTCTCCTGTTAATTTCTATTTTGAATTTAAAGAAAGTTTTTTCTCTATATGGAGTGTGATACCTTGAACTTCTGTACAAACTTCTATGTCGAAACTCAGTCAGCCACTCAGTGTGGTTATGACCCTTCAATTATTTGAAAAAGAATTATAAATTAAGTTTCGGATCACTTGTTACCTACTAATAATCTGTTGCATCCATCTAAACTTTTATGGCTTTTAGAGAAGAACATTGAGTTTAAATAGGATTTAGTTAGTTTCTTAGAGAAATTTTGGTTTCTGATTTTACTGTTGTAAGGTAAATAGAAATAGCAAAAACAAACTCAACTTATTTTATTTAGCAGTTAAAGTTCTACATATTTAGTAAGTTGTATAAGGTCAGTGCTAATTAAAGTGATGACACACGCATGCTTTCACATCGTCTCATACATGTACGGTTTAATCACTAAGGCAGTATTAAGTTTAGAAAGACCAGTTGAGCGATAAAATTCAGGGGGTTTGAACAACTTGACTCTCCAAACTGTTTAATTTCATCATTGATTTACCATTGGAATTAACCCTAAGTGAATTCAGTGACTTAGGCATTGACTTGCTACTAGGGGAATAGTCTTACTGACTGAGAATATGAGGATGATTTAGTCCCCCTAGACGCTGATATATTGCAGAGTCTTCTGAACCCCTTGAGCTGCAATCTTTGCATGTTCGGCATGCGATTCATTCCTGCTGTCAAATGTAAGATGATGATGCTATAGGACTGAAGTGCACTGAGTTTCATTAGCCTTAATGGAATGATTACTGATGAAATCTCAGTATGGATACGAAAGGCTCATGTGAGATTTGCCAACTTACACCATCTCTGACGTAGATGTGATATCCGGTTAGCTATCGACCAAAGGACGTGTGTAATGCTCAGCAGGTCTCTCTGTCCTCCTTAATGGCTGTGAGACATGGTCATTGAAAGTGGAAGATACGAAAAGGTTAGCTATCTTCGATCATGGGTTTCTATGTTCTATCTCCCATGTTAGGTGGTATAATAGGGTGAGTAGTATGAAGGTTAGGCGTCGAGTGTTAGGTAAGGAGAAGAAGTCAGTCGATAAGGTTGTGAAGCTACATCGACTGAGATGGCTGGAACATGTTTTACGCATGTCTACCTATCGCCTTCTTCGACACGCAATGTTAACTGACGTAGGATTAGGTTGGGAAAGAGCTAGTGGTGGTCAAACCAAAACATGCCTTCATCAGTCAATGAAATCCACAACAGTTAGTTTAAGCCAGCCACTTAGGGAGGTGTAGACTACTGTCTTTTTGGAGTCCTCAGGATGGTAAAATCCAATGAAGGCTGGAGAAAATTGGTGATATGGTTCAAAGTCGTCTTCAGTGGCCCTGATGCATTGACTCTCTGCGATCTTTCATATCTATTAAACCCTAATCTTTCTCCTTGTCACTATTCTCCCTCCCTGACATTTCTGCTTATTATCGTTCTTTTGAATCTCTTGTTTTCTCTCTTTTGTCTTCCTTTGTGTTCTACGCGGAGTGTGGCAGGTGGGACTGCTGCACTTCTGTGCGAAATCCTATGCTGAAACCAATCAGCCAGTCAGTCAAGCAAACTGAATAATGTATCACAACTTATTCTTGATTTTATGATCTAACAAATAGAATAACTTCCTGGTTGATAAAAACCCCTTACAGTCAGTTGAACAGTACTGCTGTCCTTGTGTGTTCATCAAACTCGCCTTTCGTAAGAACCCTTCCGAGATAAAATGACTGCAACACCTATTGCTTTAGGTATGCTACTGTACCAGGAAGATTTACCGAGAAATGATGATGCGAAAGCCAGCTTCACATTATGCTTTCCAAAATAGTAATGGTAATTGCGAAGGGTTACTTATTAAGTCGTTTTTACCTTGCATTTAAATTGTGATATTATATGATGGATAATATTTTGTAACTGTCTGACAGTATAAAAATTAGCTATCATCATTCTTAGCCTAAAGATTATTATAGTTATTCATACAGTTCTGGATTACGTAGGGGCAAAAGATTTGGTTATTTTTCTACATGCAGACATATATACTTTTTTTTACCAGAAACTGGTTTTATATTTGGCTGGTTTTGGTCTTGATGCAGGATTCGAACAAATTCACTTCATATTATTAAAGCCCGCACTGAAGATTTTGTCTAGAAGAACCATAAGAGCTTCAGAACTAAAAATCAATCAGCTCAGATTTTATTATATTATTATTATTTCCTTTAGTTCCTAGAGGAACATAGGGCTTCAGCCATGCGTCTCCATTGCGTTCGGTTCTCTGCTAGAGTTTTCACCTGGCTCCAAGTCTGCCCATACGCTTTCAATTCTTCTTCACATGATCTCCTCCAGGTCACCCTTGGACGACCAACTCGTCGCTTCCCTTTCGGGTTCCACTCAAGGGCTTGTCTAGTGATGTCACTTGCTGGTTTCCTCAGAGTATGGCCAGCCAATCCATCTCCATTTCTTCCTGCCTATTTGTTTCACAATCGGTTCCTGGTTGGTTCGCTCCCAGAGATCTTTGTTGCTGATCCTTTCCGGCCATCTGATCTTGAGTATTGAGCGAAGACATCTGTTAATGAAGGTCTGTAGCTTGTTTGAGGTGCTCTTTGTGACACGCCAAGTCTCTGATCCGTATAGTAGTACTGACTTCACATTGGAGTTGAAAATCCGGATCTTATTTTTGATGCTGAATGCTGTTGACCTCCACACAGACTTGAGAGTAATGAAAGCTTGCCTTGCTTTTCCGATTCTTGCTTTGATATCCTCGTCAGTTCCGCCTGTAGTTGAAACGATGCTTCCTAGGTAGGTAAAGGAGGTAGTTTCTTTCAGGTTCCTTCCATTTATGCTGATTGCTGTCTGTTGTTGTTGCTGTGGCTGTTGGTGTTGGTGTTGGCCAGGAATCTTCATCACCTCCGTTTTCTCTATGTTCACCTGGAGTCCTATCTTTGATGCTTCTTCTGCCAACTTGTTACTTTTCACTTGCATATCTTCCAGTTTGTGGGAAATCAGACATATATCATCGGCGAAGTCCAGATCCTCCAAGTTCTTTGTGTGAGTCCATTTTATGCCTGTTTCCTCATTGCCCGCTGTCTGTCGCATTATCCAATCTACTGCAATCAGGAAAATCATTGGCGATAGTAGGCAACCCTGTCTTACTCCTGTCTTCACTTCGAAGGATTCCGTGAGCTTCCCGTTGTGGATTACTTGGCATGCAGCGTTGTCATACAACTGTTGGATGAGATGTATAATTGTCGGCGGCACCCCGTAGTAGCGAAGTAGTTGCCAAATCACCTCTCGATCGACTCTGTCGAAGGCCTTTTCAAAGTAGATGAAGTTGAGATAGAGAGGTGACTGCCATTCCAAACTTTGTTCAATGATGATCCGTAGTGTGGCGATTTGATCAATACATGACTTGTTTCTCCTGAATCCAGCCTGTTCCGGTCGAAGTTTTTCATCCAGGGCTTGTTTGATCCTTTCCAGGATGATGCGGCTTAGTATTTCGCTTGGGATGGACAGGAGCATAATTCCGCGCCAGTTCTTGCATTGACTTAAGTCTCCTTTCTTTGGTAGTTTGAATAAGTATCCTTTCTTCCAATCCTCGGGTACTTTGCCTTCTTTCCACACCTTCTCCAGTAGTGGCGTCATCAAGTCCGCTGTTGTCTCTGGGTCCACTTTCAATGCCTCTGCTGGGATTCCATCTGGTCCTGCTGCTTTTCCAGCTTTCAGCATCTTGATTGCCTTCAGGACTTCTGTTCTCCTCGGGGGGTTGATGTTCACTGGTAATTCTGCTTCCGTTGTTGGTATTGTTGGGCGCGTTGTAGGTGGCGGTCGGTTTAGTAGTCTTTTGAAGTGTTCAGCCCAGTGTTTCGTTTGCCCCACTTCTTTGGTGATTGACTTTCCATTGTCATCCTTCACTGGCTTAATTTGTGACGAATTTTTGCCTGAGAGGTACCTAGTTGTTTGGTAGAGTGTTGCGAGGTCTCCTTTGCCTGCTGCTTGTTCTGCTTCATTGGCCATGGCTTCATAATACTTTATTTTGTCTTCTCTGGCACTCTTCTTTACTCCTTTGTTCAGTGTATTGTAGCTTGCATTCAACTCCTGTTTCTGTTGCTCGTCGGTATACTGGATAATCTTTTGTTTCACCATCCTTCTCTCTTCTATTAGCCTCCAAGTGTCCGTAGTGAGCCACGGTTTGTCCTGTCTCTTCTTTCTGCCCAGAACTTCCATGCAGGTTTCGCTCCATACCGCTTTCAGGTTGTCCCAGTGTTTTTCGACGCTGACCTCTTCGCTAATGTTGATTTGTGTCTCAGCTTTGTCCTTTATGCTTGCAGTAAAGATGTCCTTTGTATCCTGGTCCTTTAGTTTTTGAGTGTTGAACTTGGTTTGTGGTCTATCTGCAGCTCCTGTTTCTCTGAAAGCTTTTAATTTGAGTTGGATTGTTCCTTGTACGAGGTAGTGGTCTGAGCCAACGTCTGCTCCTCTTCTTGCTTTTGTGTCCAGTAAGCTGCGCCTCCACTTCCTCGAGATTGTGATGAAGTCAATTTGGTTTTTGGTTCGCCCATCTGGTGACACCCATGTAGCCTTGTGAATATCCTTGTGTTTGTATACGCTGCCACCAATCACTAGTTCACTGAAGGCGCAGAAGTCGGCGAAGAGTTCTCCGTTTTCATTCATTTCTCCAAGAGCTTCTCTACCCATGATGAGTTCTCTTCCTGTATTGTCTGGTCCCAGTTTGGCGTTCATATCTCCCATTAGTATTTTAATGTCGCCAGCTGGAGTATTGTCTATTGCTGCCTGTAGTTGTCTGTAAAATTCTTCTTTCGTTTCGAGGTCTGCGTTGTTGGTGGGTGCATAACATTGGATTATTGACACTTTTCTTCCTTTGGAGTTGAATCTGGCGGTCATTATCCTGGACGAGATCGCTTCCCATTGCATCAGGGCTTTCGTTGCCGTTGGTGACATCATGATAGCCACGCCCTCGGTGTGCGTGTGGTTATCTTCTGGGTGACCGGAGTAGATCACTGACTCTCCCGTTGATAATTTGGTGAGTCCACTTCCATTCCATCTGCTTTCACATATTCCCAGCACTTGGATTCTGTATCTTTTCATCTCGCTGGCGATCTGGGCAGCTTTGCCAGTCTCGTACATAGTGCGGACATTCCATGTCCCCACACAGACTTTTTCTTTTGTCGCAAGGAGATTGCTCATGGTGAAGTTTCTGTAGCAGGTTTGTTTACAGGGTGGGGTTGCTGGCCTCACGCCTGAGTTTCGTCTTCGGGTACCTGAAATGGAAGAAAGGTTAGTGTTGCGTGACCGCAGAGCCCAGGGGACATCTGCTTGAGGCCGGTCACACGCGGCCTGGTGTGTCTCAGTAGTGTACTTATCACTTCTGCCCTGTGACACGGCAGCAGAAAGCGCGGTCGTTGTTAATCCGGGCCACGGCCGATCCGGCATGATATTTCTTGGATTTGTTGGGTTCATGGGTTTGGATTGATGAATGATGGCGACTAAGTCCAGCCCCCACTGATACCGTCGCCAATGTATCAGTAGGTTGTGAGGTTTGACAAATTTGGTTGGCGCCCGCTGCTACTATCAACGGAGCTACGCTAGGAACGGTGTGACGACCCAAGTTATCTCCTACTGATACCGTCGCCACAGTCATATCAGTAGAAGTCCGGTTAAGCTGCCGGTCAGCCTCGGTTTCCTTATCATTTTGAGCGGGCAAAGTTTGGTTTCGACCGCGTTGGTACACTCACCGGGGTCGCAGTATGCCTCTGGGTGAGAGTGGGATGCACATTTTTTGGGGCCGACCTTTTCTAACCCCCCCTTTCCGAGAAAGGCTCAGAGAGCAGAATTAATTCAAAACAGAATAGTCCTTTAATTTTTATTTGAGTTTAATTAATAGTAAATCTTCTTCACTTTTTAAAGTTAGTTTTTGTCTTCATTAACACAGGTCTTAATCATTCCGACTCTGATGCTGAAAGTCATGCAGATAGTTCACGTTCTGAGGTAACAGATACTCGACAGACTGTTGCTTTACCAATTCAAAGACCAAGTGTTAAAGCTGTTGCTTCGATAGCTCCTTTAGATACACTTATGAATACAATACAATCATCTGATGACAGCACGTATAAGTCAAAGACGACTAACAAACAGTCAGTCGATGAACCTTTACCTTCAACTTCATATGCTACAGTAAATAGACGACAATATGGTAAGTCTTTTGGTTGTGTATTCAGATACACATTTTTCTGCGATCATTTTTCACAAGCTCTGCTAGTTGCAATGTAGATTGCTAAGAAAATTACTAACGAAGTAGACTCTAACCTGCAATTATCTTCCTGTTCTAAACAGATTTCGAACAACAGCAACAGCAACAACAACACCAATACCAACAACATCAAAGAAATATTCCCACCTCCTCACCAGTAGCTCCAGAAACTACTTTCAATATTCCTTCTACCTCTAGAATCCCGAACATTCCTCCTCCCATACAACCTCAACAACCAATCTCTGATCCTCATAATTCTGTGCCTGTCAATTCTACCTCTAATGCTGTCGATTTGGAACGCTTGGCTTTAATTCGTCAAGCTCTTCAATCCCCTGATAGTTGGCAGTTCACTTTTGATGAAGTTGATCAAATGTTGAAACAAGCAGCAGCAAAAGCCTCAGCTAATAGTGTATCTCATCGAACTGCTGAAGTACTACAACAGCCTCCTACTCAGATAACTTCGAGTACAGATCTATCAAATTCTAGTAAAGGTATGTTCACCATTCTTGTGTATTTCAACATGGAGTTTTCTAATTTATTTCCTTTCGGGAACTTTCTGCATTATTTGTTTGTTTGTTTGCTTCCCTGTTTATTACAGATACAATAACATCTATACCCATAAAAACCGAACCAATTGTCCATATAACACCAGAAGTAAATAATGAACAATTGGAACAGCTGTCTAAAAATCACAACACTGTCATCACACCCCGCGATGTGTCTAGTGCTCCTACTCCGTCTTATCTACCTCAAATAACCTCTGTGCATAGTGTTCAACCTCCACCTTCAAGTGAAACGATCAAAACAAATCACTCTTCATCTTCTTCTTTCACTTCGTCAGATGATGAAACACCTGATAAACGGACAGCATCTGATAAAAGTCAAATTTCATATTCTTTAAAAATGCCAACAGAAACTGATACAAATTATACTTCTAGTCAAACAGACACAAAATTGCCTTGTTACTCAGGTATGATGTCATCATCATCATCTAAGGGTGGAATTAAAATTGGTGAATTTCATGCATTCGATGGGTGTACATCAGCTGTTATCGATATGGTTGTTCATCCAAACACACAGGTGGCGTATATTGGCGGACAAAATGGAACAATTGTAGAGTGTGATCTTAAGGTAGGTTACATGAAAGTGTAAAATTTTATGCTTCATAATAGTTTGAATTTCCTGTTACACAAAGCTGATGTTTTATGTGAGATGAACTTTATTCTTGGTCGGCGGCATACTCTTTTCACAAGAGCAAATTTATGAATGCATCAGATATTTTATCCTATTGACATCAAAGTATTTGCATAGCTGCTTTGATTGAACACTAAGGTACTAGTAAGTAACTAGTGTGACATACTGTAACAATAGAAGAAGACGAGGGCCAGGCAACAGATCGTTTATTTAGGAAATCAACGCATATTTTTAGATTTTCATGTACATTATTATAGATTATTGTAAGCAAACAAACACAGTCTTCTGATTGCTAGTTTCTCGCTGAACGTTAACCTTTCATCTCTTTGTGGCCGTTTCTTGAAGTTCAGATTATCTATCTGCAAATAGTATCTGCCTAGGCAAAGTCTGCTGTGGTTGCTTGTTGAGTCAGTCTTTGATCTTGTTTTCACATGATCAATATTGGGGACATAAACATTGACATAAATTACTGTCTAACAACTTTGGCTAGCAGCCAGCTCTCACCACAATACGTCTAATCCTTTGTTTTGGTGCAGACTGAATTCTGTTGCCACTCAAGTTTGAAATGTGGCCATCGTGCTCACTATCGCGATGCACTCCGAATTGTTGTTATTATATGATTGTAGGCAGTTGTGAGGAGGAAGACTTGAACTCTTAGGTTACGTGTTTGTTGGCATTCACCAGTCAGCAAAGCTTATTTGCAACCTCCAAGGAACTCATCTCCCTCTTGAGATTCGACCCCCTGTCAGCCGGTGTTAAAGTCAAAGACGTTACCACTGACTAGCAGCAATTGTCTTCCTATAGGAGTGTATGGAATACTTTGATTGAACACATCAGATGGTAAGTAGCTAGTCGGGGGTGGGTCCCTTGCGCTGCGGGTTGGCCACCCCTCCGTACACCTCTTGAAATGTTCCCATATGACCGGACGTCTTACATAGCCTCTCCTGAGGAAGTCCTACTCACTGCCTTCACGTGGCGGAGGTGTTTCTCACCAAAGTGAGAGGGCGAAAGCGGATGCCCGGCGCTCTTCACCGGGTTGACTGTCCACTGGATGACAGTCTAGGGGAGATGGCTAAACCCTGATTCCAAACCTCCAACGACTGGCGTATGAGGCTCACTGGAGCTCACCGGCAGACGTATGGACAAAGGGCTTGTTGGGTGTCCTGGATGTCTGGCCCCATCCAAAACGGCGTATGAACCGAACTCCGGTCACCGGCTGCCAATGGATAGTGGACTCCCTACTCCACTCCTACTGCCTTGTAGGTCACACTTGGTTGTGTAAAGGCTAGAGCTGCACTGTCAAACAAAAGGCCGAGCGATTGTGGGGATATTACTCGTACCAAATTCCCATGAAACTTCATGAACTCTCTGACAAACGAGGTACAGTTAAGGCTGATATGGAGTGCCTGGGGCTACAAACCGTCTACGGACTCCGTCTGTGAAACAAGAATTGGATAACCCTGTCGCAAAACCTTGCATCAGATCGCCGCGCCTGGGCAGCGATGATTCGAGATGTTCATGAAGCCGGCTCATCCTCCCGTAGGAGATAGCCGAAGTAAAGTAAAAGTAAAAGTAAGTAGCTAGTATCATGCGTCTAGTCTAGTCCTTTATTTGGTTCAGACTGAATACTACCAGTCAAGTGTGAATTTCCCCTTCAAGATTGCAGATATGCCTTGTTGACGAGTGCCAACGAGAAGGAAACCTAGGTCAGGTAGGACTTTCTACCGATTGCCTCCAACCATTTAATAACAACAATTCAGAGTGCACTGTGATGGCGATCCACCTACTTAGCATGATGTATGTCCACATTGCAAACTTGACTGACCATAGAATTCAGTCTGCGCCAAACAAATGTGACTGGACGCCATAGCACTAGTCACTTATGGCCTATTGGTAATTTCGAAAGCTGTTTTTCATGCCACTTTTGTGATTCATATTAAATATTTCACGATAGCCACTTGCATTGATGATGACAGCAAAATATTGACGGATACACACACTTTAACTGTCGAGAACTAAATATCCTTTGAAGTTTTTCAATCTGTATTAGAGATCAGTTAATTTCAAAGCGTACAGTTTATATTGTCCTATAGAAAGATGTCCACATCAAATTATCGTACAATGGGAAAATAAGTCGTAGAATTGTAAGACGCAGACTAAACTCAGTAATTTATAAAACTTGCTAATTATCGAAAAAGTCAAAAACATACTGTACTACAAGCCTCAACATTGCACAAGTGATGGTTATGTCACATCCCCCATACCATTTACCAGTTTACATGTGGTCACACACACATAGAGAGAAGTAATCTCACTTTCTACGTGAGGATGGAAGAACACATACCCAAATGGCTAAAAAAAATACAAGTGAATTGTGAAACCTCGATAAACGCAGGCGGCAGACTATCATCTTCGTCCATAGCAAAACACTTAATTGAAAGTAAAATCATAAGATTGGTATCAAGACTGCTTTCAAGAGTATTTATAAAAATATTCAGGGGCGCTTACTGAAATGCACACAGACGATGGTTATCCGTAAAATTAAACCCTCCTCCTTGTGTGTTATACTTTGATAATAAAAGTTTTCTGACATAAAGTTAAAAAAACTTGATTGAACATATAATTTCAAATAAGTTCTAGCCGTATATTATGTCGTTAGAGAACGTGCTAATGTTAATGTATATGTGTATATGAATGTGGACTTTAGGGAAGACATAGCCGCAGATATTCTAAAGAAGAGGATCTCTAGTTCCCTAAAAAAAAGACGTTTTCTGCAGCAACACGACGAGTGATATTCTCTATCCTCCCATTATTTCTAAGCAATGTGAAGGACAAACTTCCGTATATGACCACTCCTCTAATGTGCATATATCAATTCACCTGCTCGTGTGGAGCTAGGTACATAGATCCTTTCACAATGCATTAGTGACCATTACCCAGCATGGCTGCAAAGAGGCGGCATTGGTTCAGTCAGAAGCACTATAATTGAATATCTCGTCAACACCTGTCACAGCATCTCAACTAACTAACTAATCATTCAGAGTCATTTACAAAGTAAACAAAAATCTACCAAAGTCAGTGCGTTTGTGACTTATTTGTACTGCAGAAGTCCTCACCGTTTGCATTGGAGAGCCGGAGCTATGTATTCAAAAAAAACTATTGCAACCTCCACCTGTATCATGGATCTAATTCGGTTTGATACCTTAGTTTTCGTTTTTTTATTTCCTTCATTTTTTCATTTTCAGTTACAAAAACTATTATTTCAATTTGTTCCCATACTCATCCCGTTCACGCTATATTTGTTAAAAAAAAGCTACTTAACATATGACGTGACTATTTTCTAATCTCGGGTAGTTTTGCTTCTAAGCCCCGTGTAATCTATTATCACACCTTCGAACTTTCATATCAATTCGAAAATTAATATCACCTTTATTGTCCCTTCGTGATTATGTGGAATTAAATAATAATAATAACAATTGTATCTATGCAAACTTATTTATATAAACGCGATTGTACAACTGATTTTGGGAGTGAAATAGCTTAATGATCTACGAGCTCGCCTTGTAACCTCAAGGTCCTGGGTTTGAACCCCAGTTTCAGATGAGAACAAAACAACCGGCTATCCAGTACTCCCTGATGGTTTTCAGTGGTTTTCCTACTGATGTCAGCACCATGACGAAATCCTGTAACCGATAAAGCGATATCTGTTTGCTGAACTTCTTGTTTTATTCTCTCTAGTGTGTTAACACGTTAACAAATGTTTATGAATACTATATACCTAGAATAATATATTTTTTTAACTTATTGTCTTGTTGGTTGTTTTTGTTTTTTTCTCTTTTTTTTGTTTTATCACTCATTAGACTCATCAATGTATAACTAGACTGCCTCTTAGAGATGCAAGTATTACCCGGTTGTGTTTAGATCCTAAAGGCGAATCCATATACGTTGGTTATTATGATCAGTATTTTGCTGATTATAGTTTATCAGTGAGTGAATGATTTTTTTTACATTACTTTTTTTCTTTCTTTTTATCTCAAGTATATTCGCTTTTTAAGAAGTTTTATAGTGTTGGTTCATGGTGACTAGCAGTGGAATGAATCCAGAATGTGCGTGTCCTGTTTGGGACTCGTCAGTCGCAGACATCTGCATTCTTCCTAGTAAGTGAGTGATGGTTTCCCCCCCCCCCTGAGACTCGAAGCATGTACCCATCGTTTCAAATGCCAAAGCGTTATCCATTAGACTATTTGGGTTATGAGAGCCACCTCTTGCTCAACCCCTATCAGTTATTATTACTATTATTTATTTTTGATTAGTTATATTGGGTCAAAACCCCTGATCTCTCTTAACATTTATATTGTCTCTTGGTACAAATGCTTCGACTATATTTAAGGTTTAACATGATTTTTATATAGCTGATGGCGACTAGTAGCAGTGGAATCCAGGAGGCACATTTCGACCACTACTAGTCATCAACCAAAATAATAGCATCACTTTAATCCTGAGATACTGACGAACCGTCCTTACTAGAGGAGCCTGTGTGTCTATAGAGACTGAACATTTCGGTCCAACATGCTAATTAATCAAAAACAAATAATAACTGATACGCGTTCAACTAGAGGTGAGTTTCATAGCCTAGCGGGGATAACCTTTGGTGCGTCGGTTGTGCAGCGGTAGAATGCTTGTCAACTAAGCCGCAAGTGATTCGGGGATCAATAACCGACCAATATACTCGTAAACCTCGCTTAGCTGGTAGTCTTTTATTTTTTTTAAAAAATTCCTTTACGTTCCCAGTAGCACATAGGGCTTCAAGCTAGAGGCTTGAAGTTTCTGTAGCAGTGGTGATTATTTTTACAGGATGAGGTTGCTAGCCTCATGCTCAACCTTCCCCCTTTACCAGTGTTACTACTGGCTTAGCGAGGTAAAGGAGTGCGTCGGGTAGGGGATCGAACCCCAGGCCACCTGCGTGGTCAGCGAGCACTTTGCCGCTGCGCCACCGACGTTTAGCTGGTAGTAAGCTCAGTACAAAAGAGGGAAAGTTGGATGTTAGGCTAGCAACCCCATCCCGTGAAAAAAACAACACCAGCTCTACTGAGACTTCAGAGCTCAAGCTTTTATATGTTCCACTCGGAACACTAAGGAACACAATTTTCAAAAAGATGTTTTTGCAGTTCAGTGTTTCATTGTTTGCGGAACTCTGAGTTGACTAAGTTAATTTGAGGAGATAATATGGAAATTGTGTTAGGGATTTTAGCTGTATACTTACTGGATTAGTACTTAAGTTATACAGCGGATCAAATTTACCTCACTTTCATTTCCACCTGCTTGAGAATGTGTAGAACACAGAGGCGGTCAATTGCCGCTTGATGAAATTTGCCCAGGTAGTTGATCTTATGTAACTTCCCACTAACTTGCGTAGAAGAGTGCTGTGTAGTCATATCAAAAAGTGCGTTTGACTATTCTGAAGGTATTTTATCGATTACTTACTTACTCAACAACCACTTGGAATTAATTCCTTACGGTCGACAATTGTGTTTGTGTGTGTGTGTAGAGGTTAGTGATGTACCACCACCAAAACTTCGGTAGGTGGAGCGGGATTCGAATCCGTGGCCCACTAGCTGAAAGTCGAGTGTCTAGACCGATGAGCTACATCACCATACAACTGGAGTGTCTGTTGTAGCGTTCGTTATAATATGTGTGAAAACACCTTGCAAATACTATTATTCTCGCCTAAATGTATTAAATACACTTTAAAAGTGTAAGCGAGTAAAGTTAAATGCTGAAGTTAAAATTAATGCAAACCGCCGCATTTTTGAAAATATATTATTTAATTTTTGATCATAGGAGTCTGCCCTCTATCTCCCGTACTAGATGGTATAATGCAGTGAGTTTTAGGTATGGATGATAAGTCAGTCGATAAGGTTGTGAAGCTACATCTATTGAGATGCCTGGGACATGTGTTACGTATGTATCAGTTCATGAAATCTTTGATAGTTAATTTAAGCCAGCCACGTGGGGAGGAGGGGTGCTAAGAATCAATATCTGGAGACAATTGATGATATGGCTTAATATCTTTCTCGGTATTGCAGATGCATTCACTCTCTGTGACTTCTTAAATCCATTGAACTCTATTACTTTTCCGTGTTACTATTCCTTCACAAGGTACGTTTCTGCTTATTATCGTGTTTTTGTTTCGAATCTCTCTTTTGTCTCGCTCTTCTACATTTGCGTGCTATATGGAGTGTAGCAGCTTGGACTATTGCACTTTTGTGTAAAGTTCCATGTTGAAACCAATCAGTCAGTCGGACAGTGTATCATTATTGCAAATTATTATATAGATGGGATTGGCAAAGTCAACCATTGTATATCAGGAAGTCGTGACCAGTAGGGTGCAGCAGGTCGGGTGTGAGGACAAATACTCGCCGAAGACATTGACTAGGGGTTGCGCTATGTCGTGAATTGGCAGAAGTTAAAATTCACGGGCCATTGGTTCGGGTCCCAGTGGCTTAATGGTATATGAGCTCACCTTGTAACCAGAAGGTCCTGGGTTCGAACCCCGATGGGTGCGTACTGCTGAAAAGTTCCAAACTAGGACGAAACAGCTGTCCAATACTCCCTGCAGGTTTTCCAATGGTTCTCTAGCCAATATCAGCTCATAATGAAATCCTGTAACCAATCAACCAAATCCCTACAAACCAATACTTAATTTTATGTTTTCTATTTTATTGTTTATTCTTTTGCAGACTGGTCTCTTAGTGCATAAAAACTTTTTCTCCAGTCGTATTGAAGCAATGGCAGCTGCTCCATCACCTGATATACCATTTATATTTTTGGGTCTATTTGGTGGTGATATATTACGCTATAATTTTAAGACAAATGCAATTGGTTTTCTTTGTCGACATACATCTAGTCATCGTCAATCAGAATCTATAGTTGGCAAGACAGATGATGATGTAGAACAGACAACAGATATATCTCAGTCAAGTGAACCAGCTGGTGTCACTTCACTCTGTCTTGTTCAATCTGGAACCTCTCTATTGTTAATTATTGGTGGCTTAGTAAGTTTTGTCATTTTTTTTCAAAGTAATACTCCTATAAATGTATAAGCTGATTAGGCTATTCTTATGTGAGTACTACTCTTCACTCCTTTCACTTGAAATCCCACCTAAAAGAAGAACGTCGTGGAGAAAGTTATTTTCCTTCATATACCAGTGACTACCCATTCTCCTTTTCGTACCCTACTTCCCTATAAACGATTTAGGTGGATAGACTTGGGTCTTCCTCTCGAATTCCTGTTATATGTGGCCACACATTCATAGCGTTTTATTCACTATCTTCACACAGCTGGGGGTATTCCTCACAACAGCGAAGCTGGTGAATTCGAACGTCTGATGCTTACAGGCTGACTCACCGAATGACTAGTGGATATGCTGGTCTACCTACTTACCTAGGGAAGCCGAAAAACCCTGATTCTGGAATCCGTAGGGATCAAATGGTGTATGTACCTGTTTTGAACATCAGAAACCATGGGGATGTTACCCCCCCCCCCTGATACTGCTCCACTAGATTTTGGATCAAACTTCAAGTCGAATTCTCGACCGAGGAAGGGTAGTGGTTGCTTAAGACAACCACTTGATTCAGTATGGGCGTTCAGGCAGTAGTATCCCAACCCTCCCACAAATTATGAGATTTTGTGTGGGGCATCTTTTAGCTTCCATGATGTACCAAGTTTGTGAATTGTAATCATATTACAATCGGACCCTGAAGTTCACGTGCACCGTAGGTCTGTTGGATAATGAGTGCCGGACACTTGCAGCCGTTGTCTAACCCCCTTCACCAAGTAAAAGCAGTACGACAGGACTTACCCTGCAGTGTCTATAAACGCATGACCTCATGATAGTATTTTTAAGTAAAGAATAAGGTGTACTCATCCCTGCTTGACTTTATACATCAAGTATGGCGTATAACATATTACATAAACTTATACGAAGCTTTTAAATCTCATTGTTAGTCAATCGCCAGTGATAAAATCTTAGGGGAATATAGAATAAGTTTTTTATAACTGAATGAAATACTACTACTTAAAAGATTTTATGAATTAAGTAAGTCAATATGTTCTTACATTCTTAATGCAAATTCTACTAAAGAGACCAATTGTCTTTATTTTTTACACTTAATTTTAGGATCGGTCAATTTCTATCGTTTCAGCTAGTAATGGAAATTTAATATCTTCTATACAATGTTCTAAACAAAAAGGACCTCCTCAGGGGATTTCCAGTCTACCTATTGGCTCTTTCTTCTCTTCTTTTTCTGATCGTTCAATTCGTATTTATAATTGGAAGGTAAATGAGAAATTCTTGTGTTAACTAATTAATTAATTAATTAATCCGACTGTTTTGATTTTTTGATCATTTATTGTCATTTTCCACTCACATACCACCATTGGATTAGGTTAAAAAGAGGGGTTAGGGTTGGTCATACAGAAACGTGGTATCAGTCCATGAAGACTTTGACAGTCTGTTTTAGCCATGTAGAGGTAGGTGTAGGCTGTCTGGTCTAGATTTTCTCAGGATGCTAACAGCCAGTGACTTAAGACTATTGGTAATACGGCTCAAATCGTTCTCGATGGCTCACATTCGTTCTCACTCCTTTCAATCCTCAGTATCCACTAAACCGTCATGTTTTTTCCACTTTTCTATTCATTAGATCATACTTCTAGGAATCAGTCCTATAGTACGTATCATCAGGATGTCAAACAAACTTGATCCTAGCTAACCTTTGCATCGGTGGCTCAGCTGTTAGGACACTCGCCGACCATGCACATGGTCCGGGGTTCGATCCTCGGCCTGCTAAATTTGGGCTACCGATATCACATGCTGAAAATTCCATACTTGTATCAAAAATACTGTGTGGAATCAAGCTGTAATAAAATAAAATGAAAAATGAAAAAATTCTCACTCAAACTTCTGTTTATTATAGTCCTTTTTCACTTTCTTTTGTCTGCATTGGGGTCTGGCAGCTTTCAAATGCCTCACTCATGTGCAAAGTTGTATGATGAAATTCAGTCAAACTCTCACATGCCATTAATGCATATCTAGGATTGCTTATAAACAATCACTATAGCTGTACACGTCTTTAAGCATGTTATCATTATTTCGATATAAGAAGTCAGCATTATAGGGCCCAACATTTAATTGACAGACAAATGAAATTAGAAATTTAGACAGAAATGATCAATCAGTTCAAGTTAAGTAGTGATAGGATTTCTAAAGTTTCCTTCTACTCACAAAGCTAACTTCTGGCTACAAACTGCAGAAGAGTGGATAAGTATATTCCAATTCTATGAGGTCTTTTCTAATTGCTCCGTTTCAGAGTAGTAGAAAGGCAGCATAGTCTGTCTTCTGGTCGTCGGAGGAAAATACTTTACTACCTCCGTAACGGTAGAAGAGGTGAGACTTTGTAAAGGAATGTTTATGTGCAATGGCGAAATGATGTGTACACCTTATTTCCAAATCATCATTTGCACAGGTCTTCCGTGTTGTGCTACTTCTGGCCTTCCTTCATATATTGAGTTTCCTTGTGTTCCTTTTACGTCTCCAATGTATCTCCGCAACGCTGTTTCATTCGCTTTCTCTGATATCAAATCGATCTCTCTGCTATTTGATGATTTTATGTCGATGGACGTCTCTTTATATACTACTGATAAATCTTATCGGTAGCACACGCCTCACATCTACACCAGATAACAACGTTTCCTTGCATTCTCTTATTTTGGCAGTCAGGATTATCATTATTATTTTCTATACCTACAAGTTATTTTCACACCTAATGTAAGGTCTATAGGATCGATAGCAAGAAAAAAATCACGCAACTACCTTGCTAATCGTTGACTAAAACTTTGCATTTTCGTAGGTATTATTATTGTTTTTATTATTTTCTTGGGTTCCATTTGGAACATATGGTTTCAACACCATATCTCCGCGTTTTCCTGTTCTCTTCAGTCCTCTTTTTCTGGCTCTACGATTGACCATAAGCTTTCATTTCCTCTTCACACGATCTTCTCCATGTTACCTTCTGACATACGCCAAATTCGTCCTTTCCCATTTGGGTTTCACTTGAGGGTTTGTCTGGCACTTAATGTCACTCAGCGGCACTCTCAGTGTGCCCTATCCATCTTTATTTTCTTCGAGATATGTTTGGGTAATACGTTATTGATTGGATTGTTTCTAGAGCCCCCCCTTGTTTATCCTTTCTGTTCGACCATTTAACCTACAGTTTGGGGCAATGGCAACTGTCAATTAAGGTCTGCAGTGTGCTTGAAATGCATTTGAAGACGCGAGTGCTAATTGTCTCAACCATAACAGGAGTACTGACTGACTTGAGTTTGTATGAAATGATACATAAGTCGTCTGCTAAGTTGAGATATAGAGTCTTCTTGTAGAACCAATATCATTGTCCAGTGTCATTCCGTAATGTTGAAGTAGTTTCCAAATCATTTTGCGGTCAAAGCTATCAAAGGCTTTTTCAAAGTCGGTGAAGCTGAGGTTAAGATTTGGCTTCGCTGTTCGATGATGATGCGTAGCGTAAGTATATTCATTAAAAATATCTACAGATGTACACTAATTAGAGTTTTCGAAGTAAAAGCGATTGATTTTGTCTCAATTTCACATGAACAGACTGGCTAATTACAAAATGTAAAGAAATTACCTTTACTCATCGACCTGATTTCACTAGACTTCAACAACTGCATGATTCCGTGGTCCCTCTACAATCAAACAAACACGTGCGTCTGTTTGACATTCTTTCCCCAACACTACATATCCGTTGTATCCATCACAAATGTATGAGCGAGTAATATCATAAACGTTATTGTCTTCTATTTGAGTATCCTCTTTTGTGTGTCTATTCTGTTTTGCACTTATTTCTTTCTTTCTTTCAGACTGGAGCTGCTGAACTGAGCTTCCATGTACACAAAATATCAAGTTCATGTATAATGCACCGTTATATAGCTGTAGGAGATTCTGAAGGCGCAGTTCGTGTATATAAATTTCAAGTAAGCCAAAATAATAATAGTAAAATGCTAAAATATATTGAAAGTGTATTTAACGGATATAAGTTAACCCTGAAAATTACATGTCTAAAGAATCCTCACTTGTTATATTTCCTTTCAAGTCCTACTTGTCATGTTATTGTGCTGTATTGTCTTCCTTAGTGAAGACGCTGATTAAGTCCGGAATCATTAAAACACCTTGAACAAAATTTTGAATATGCTTAGCATGTAATTCGCCTCTGTTAGATGTAAAATAGTGTTTCGTGACTGGTCTGCACCTACTCCTAGGTTGAAGATATGCATTGAATTAGTAGAGCACGTTGTTCATTTCATTTATCTGAGAAGTTATGTCAGCCCCGACGGACTGATTGTTGACAAAATCTCAGCATGGATACGAAAGTCTCGTGTGGGATTTGCCAACCTACGTTATCTCTGGCATAGACGTGACATCAAGCTATAGACCAAAACACGTGTGTACTGCACAGTAGTTCGCTCTATATTTCTTCATCGCTGTAAGACATGGCCTATGAAAATGGAAGACATGGAAAGGTTAGCTGTCTTTGACCATAGGTGTTCGCGTTCTGTTTTCTATATGTTGTATAATGGGGTAAATAATACTGAGGTTAGCCGTCGAGTGTTGGGTAAGGAGGAGGGTAAGTCAGTTGATGAGGTTGTGAAACTCCCTCAATTGAGATGGCGAGAACCTATGTTATGCATACCGAACTATTGCCTTCTACATCGGGTAGCACTACCTGTCATACGACTAGTTAGGGACAGTCCAATCAAAACGTGGCATCCATCTATGAAGTCTTTAACAGTTGGTTTAGGCCACTTATGGAGGTGTAGATTCTCTGTTTGGGATTTTCGGGATCCTAAGAACCAGTGACTGGAGAAAATTGGTGATAATGCTCAAAACTGTTCTCAATGGCTCAAATACATTCACTGTTTGTAATCCCCAGATTCATTAAATCTTCATGTTTTTCTAGGTTACTATTCTTTCTCCCTCACATTTCTGCTTATTATCATTCTTTCGAATGTCTCTTATTTCTCGCTTTTGTCTACCCTTGTGTGCTACATGAGATATGGCAGCTTGAACCGGAGCAGTTTTATGCGAAGTCCTATGTTAAAACTTAGTCATTTCAACTTCAAGACATGGGGAAATTTGCAGTTAAAATGGGCTTATTTTAAACACAGTACTGTTTGTATGAATGATGTGTCGATTGTTCTCTGTTGAAATCAGTACAAGTTGTCTTGAAGCAAATAATTTCAGTGTGAGGAATAATGCTTATTCTCAATCAACCCTTTAATTAAATTGTTATCTTCATACGATCATAAAAAGTTCCAGTTTGGTTGAACTTATTCCAATAACGCCAGCTATGTGTGCAAAACGTAGGCGTGTTGCACCTGATAATGACTTCGACATGAGGTGTATAACTCCGAAGGCTATCCTAGCATCGATACGATGTTCTGTATCCACTAAGTGTGATAGAACTGAACTTTTTATGCTTTTGATTTCGCCCCTACTGAACCAAGCTGCTAAGTGTTCTCGGATCCGTTGACGAACCTGCCTAATCATGCTTCCTATATAACTTGAACCACAAGATCTGTTGAAACGGTATATACATGTGAAAAAGCAACGATTAGATAAGATGCCTTTCAGTTTCGGTGTAGATATGGAACGGATACTGAAGGATATGAACAGATGTTCAGAGTAGAAAGTCTTCTTTATAGCTTTGCTTAGACTTTTGGGATAGAATCTCTGTATGGGGTATCCATCTTGAAATATAGTTGCAAGGATAATGGCTTTTTCTCCAACATGTCTGGGACTAGTATATCCTATATTGACTTTTACAAATTCTCTGAATATCCGTTTTCGCTTAGAATATGGCGGACTGCCTGGGTTTCTTTCTCTACACAGCCTCACTCTAAATACTAAGCACCTGATCAATTTACATTTGTATTTCATTGGTACGAAGCTAAAGAAGTGCGTATATTGAGCTTTGGTCTCTAGCTTTCTAAATATGATTCGTCTACGGATTCGAAGACATTTACCAGCTATGTTCCGCAAGAGCGAAATCAAATGCCTAAAAATTTCAATTCTATCACACATTGCGGCAACAAGACACCTAATTGATATTATTGTTTAAAATTCCCCGTTCATCGGTTTAACTCAAATGCTCAGTGTGTTGACATGTCGGTTGCTAGTAACGG
This sequence comes from Trichobilharzia szidati, assembly GCA_944472155.2. Taxonomy (NCBI): domain Eukaryota; kingdom Metazoa; phylum Platyhelminthes; class Trematoda; order Strigeidida; family Schistosomatidae; genus Trichobilharzia; species Trichobilharzia szidati. The sequence continues at coordinate 160,604,247 of OX235271.1, read as the reverse complement.
ACACATCGACGATGCTTTCAGGTTGTCATGATTTTGTTTGGTGGACGTATTACGAGTCTCCTACAAGACGAAATGAGCTTCCTAGACCCAACTGCTAATCACCTCCAACATAATTATCTAACTGGCATTCCTAAACACCTTCTTCTAGACCATAAATGTGTTAGTATTTCATTGATTTTTCGAATCTCACTTACATTTAAACTATGCTTAAATTGTTATAAAACATTGTGAACTGGTTAGTTGAAGAGATGTGTTCATTCTTTTTTCTTGTCTTACTTAGTCAAATGGATTGCCGCAAACACGACCGATAAAAGTTTATTTCATATCTGCTAGAGGAGCAGTCACTTCACTTGTATGTGTAGGAGACAGTGTAAGTTGAATTTATGTTTCAATCTGAATTTTCTTGTGTTTCAAATTCACATAATTGTTTTTAAGCACTTGTTTTATTTATTTGAAACACAAACTTGGTACTGCCGACGAGTCCCAAACTAGCTGTCCAGTACTCTCAGCTGGCTTTCAATGATTCTCCAATTGACATCAATCCGTAATCAAACTTGGAACAAATCAGATCCCTGCAAAGTAACTCTTGAAAATTAATCCGATGCTCGCTATTGACTGAGTGCAGTATGGAGTTGTCTGGAGTTCTAATGAGAAGTCGTGATCAGTGGGGTCCATTTGGTCGGAAATAAGATCAATACTCACCGATAACAGTTTTATAGCAACTGACCGTAGGTGAACATATGGTCAATACATCGATGACCTGGACGAAACGTAGACCGCTCTTCTTGAATAGATTTCTCGCGAGTTTTACATAGCCTGCCATTCAAAACAGTATCCGATAATTAAGAAGCATCGGCTAACAGACTAGTACTCCCATGTTTCTCACATGCGTTTCGTAGACCCTTTCTGAAGATATACACGGTAATAGCTTCATTCCACATTGATGGAACATTCTAAATTTCCGATACTTGTTTGAACAATCCAGTCAGTTCCCTGACTGGATTCTCCTCATCACCTTTAAAAAGATCCTGGGGTAAATTGTCTGGTCAGGACACCCTGTGTTGCTTGAGTACTTGGAGTTCCTTTCGGATATCCCCCTCGCTTGAAGGACCATGGGGCACTGTAATTGACGATGTTGGATACTGACTGTGTTGGCCAGATAAACTTTCTCCGAATTCTCTGCCCAGGGTTCCAGGCGTCTCTTTGGTTTGCTGATTGGAGTACTATCTGCTTCACAGACCGTTTTGCTGACACTTCTTCTTGGGACTGGCTCAGATAGGCTAGAACTACTTCCTGCCATAATCAGACGCGGCTGTTGATTCCATGTCACGTGCACGTTCTGACGACCAGGCTACATGGTCTTTACGTAAGCACTGGTTGATCTTCAGTGTTAGTTCCTTGCGCATTCTATTATACTTATTGTGTGCCGGAATTGACAAACGGACGTTGTAAAGAACTCGCGGCAACCCAATGGTTTTTAGAGAAAAGTTCTTTTAATTTCCAGTCTTCATGGCGGCCGCCAGTGTTCATCAGTACTCTCTGGAAGACTAGCTAGCAGTTACTCTAGCTCTCTTTGATTCTTAACAGAGGTAGCAGATGCTACTAGATTACTTACAACAACCTGTTAAGGATAACCCTTATGACTGCCTAAACCACCAAATTGCAGGGTAAACCTAACACGTTTAAGTATTATCAAAATCCACACAAGCGCTCCTGGAAGAGTGGGAGTCTTCCCTGCGCCCACGCCATTGGTACCCGATAACAATAAGATCTATTTTAGTCCAGGCGCGCCAGATAGCACCACAGAGATATCTGTGCTGGAATTAGGTGCTGGTTAGAAATAGGTTATGATCTTCGCAAAGCTTCAGAAGACGATCTTCATTATGCGTCGCCCGCTTACTAGTCCCTGTTGGCCACCTAAACAACTCTCTTCTGAGCCCGGACGCCTGAATTGTTCATCCAACTCCTCAGATAGCACCATAATGCGTTTGACGCTCATGCATCAGAGACTCACTCATCCTTAATCGTATCCGGGTTGTAATTCTTGGGTGTGTAAACAGAGATGACGAAAAGGCTACGCTTCTCTTGCTGGTTGCTTCTTACGTCGACAAAACTTTCTAGTCTCAAAGAGCATAAATGACCGTTAGTGGGTGTCCAGTCAATGAATGTCTCTTTGGCCGTTGTGCCAAATATGACACCGACACCATCTAATCTGGATGACGATGTACAAGGGCGCCCAGATAAATGCATGTGGTAAACGCCAGTCGAACTTGCAGATGGAGAAAATGTTCGAAATTCTTCTCTGGGTTCTTGTATACATATACATACTTTTGGATAAATTTGTCTTTTTCCATTTCTTTGTTTTTGTTTTAGTTAATCGCTGGGAGTTTGGATGGATCAGTTACCGTTATCTTAGTTAATGAACCAGCCTCAGATTACACATGTCTTGTAAGTATATTCTGATTTTTTCTGATTATCACGAAATTATAGCATCAAGTTTACAAACTTCGTTTGTAGGGATTCGCAGTTCTACAGTTGATTACGTGTCTGTCTAATATTTGGCTAACAACTGACACCAAAACAACACGTTGTTTGAGAATTTCTAGAAAACTTTTTGATTAGTGGTTGTGCCAAAACTTTGTTTTTTTTTTAGTGATTCAACTTCCGACTCAGTACACTCTGTGGCTTCGATGATGTTAATATCTGCCAGCACTAATTAGTGCTGATCAAAAGTTTCAAGCCTTCAAGAGCTTGAGGATAAAGGTGTACATCTATTGTCACATAGAAAGTTTTTTTTAAAGATCGTTTGTATGTTTCATGAGACAATTTGCGTGCACAAATTGCTTCTGTTTAGCCCTAAAAGTTGTATTATGGTATTTATTTTCGCCTTTGTAAGTAATATTCTAGTTATCCGTATTACAGCTGAGGCTTAGTAAGAAATGTCATCAATTAAAAAAATTTACTTCGATGAAGAATGAAAGACCAGATTTGCAGTATAAAATGATATTCTTCTATTATTACACAGGTCCTCATCATCTGGGAACTATTTTTAGTTTTGTTTATTCGATTTGTATATTCTTCCCTTATTACGTCAGTTGTTACAATTATTATTTTCACTTTGAGTTGTCCTCGGTATTCTTTCACTCGTCATTGCAAATCAATTTTGTTTCGCAAGGTTAAATTCCATGCTATCAAATTTCACTCAATGTTATGTAACGTTCTTACTTTTTTGCCTACTGATCCTGTAATTTCGCACCCCTTCCAAGTTCTATACATCCTATGAATTATTCTGTACTTGACATTTAACTATGATTATAATCACAAACACTTTAATTGCATTTCATACTACTATTATTATTTCATGTATTCACACTCATGATTCAGTTCCCTCACCGGATATAATTTCTTAAACACCATATACATTATGTTTGATGTCACACAAAATCGAAGACTTACAAGCGAAAACCGACAAACTGGTCGAAGAAGCAGCAAAGACAGGACTCCAGGTGAACATAGACAAGACGGAGGTTATGAAAATAACCAACCAACAACAGCATCAGCAACATCCAGCGCCAATCACCATCAACGGGAGGGATTTGAAAGAGGTCACTTCATTCACTTATCTAGCTAGGGAGCATTGTCTCAACTACAGGAGGAACGGACGAGGATGTCAAATCGAGAATCGAGAAGGCGAGAAACACAATCATCAACCTGAAACCAATCTGGAAATCTTCGTCACTCAGCATCAACAACAAAATTCGGATTTTCAATACAAACGTCAAGTCAATTTTGCTTTACGGATGAGAAACTTGGCGGGTCACCAAGAATATTTTCAACAGGTTGCAGACCTTTATCAACAGCTGTCTTCGTTCTATACTGAAGATTAGATGGCCGGAAAGAATCACAAACAAGAAACTATGGGAACAAACAAAACAAGAACCAATCGCCCAACAAATATGCAGGAGAAAGTGGAGATGGATTGGACACTCGCTGAGGAGGCCGTTGGGTGACATCGCGCGTCAGGCCCTCGAGTGGAACCCGAAAGGGAAGCGGCGATTGGGACATCCAAGGGTGACATGGAGGAGATCGTGTGAGAAGAAGATGAAACAGTATGGACTAACATGGATGCAAGTGAAAAGTGCAGCAGAAGACAGAAGCAAGTGGAGACGTGCAGTTGAAGCCCTATGTTCCAATAGGAACCCGAGGGAACAATAATAATAATAACATACATACGGTTGTACAGTTTGATAATAAATTTGTTGAAAAGAGTCTCTTCGCTGAATCACTTGTTGAATTATTATTTAATCGCATGGAGGATTTCATTATGAGCTGACATCAGTTAGAGAACCACTGGAAAACCATGCAATCAAACAAAATCCCTGCAAAACCAATACTTGAAAATATTATTTAATCCTCTCATTCGATCAGTGTTTCTATTCCTAGTTTGAATTTCACACACGAAAGCGTACGGCTTAATGCTGTCTTTTATATATGACATTTCCTTACCCCTCTACTGCTCAGTAAGAAAAGGCAAGAGTAAAGAATAGATACCACAGTCGAATGACTTTGAGCCGATCAATCAGACCGCTCAAACATTACGAAAAGATGCCTTTCATAGTCTTCGTTATAAGTGTCACCCTGACTTAGGGTTACAGTTCAGGTTTAGTGTAGGTTATGGTTAGGGTAAAACTTTCAGCGTAGATTATGAACAGCATCCGTTTGAAATGTTGAGTGTTGTGACTATCCTATCATCGTCGGAATATATTCAGCATAAAGTCAATCATTCATCAGGATTAGTGGATGCTAAAACTGGTACTCATAGAAATTATATTGATTGGACTAGAACCGTTTATATGTCTATAACCCCTCCTATTAAAAAATGGCACCTGTTTTTACCGCATATTACAGGCACATACACTGTATAATTCATTTTTATTATGCACACGTTATATCCTGTAAATATACTTTTTGCACTAGAATGACACATTTCACTCTAGAACATGACTGGTTAGTTCAAGGCCATTCGCCTGTGGTGTTTATTCTTTACTGTTTCCTAAAGAAATTAAAATACTAAATTTTTCTAGAGCAAATTTAGAGATATTTATGTTATCGTTTTTTTTATATTTATTTAAAACTTCATATTTGCCTAAAGTATGGACGAAAATGTGGTGAAAATTGTGGACTGGGATTTATGGATCGTCGTGATCTACTTCATCATGTGCTTAATCAACACCTTCAATTTGGAAATAAGAAAACAATAATGTGTGGATGGGGTTCAGGTCGTTGTAGAGTACGGTTCACAGAAACACAGACTATCAGAGTAAGTGTATATACTGTTGTGCGCATACATGTTTTGTTGTTGTCATTGCAAGCAGAGCTCATTTGATACTCTTTTCTTTCTTGTTTCATGGGTTTCAGCAGTTTGCATATGACTTATTGAACACGTTATCTATAATACTTCGTTTGAACAAAAATGTTTCAAGAATATCTATTGAGTACCTCGTAGTACTATTAACAACTTCTAGGATTTCGTTCACCAGGGCGATAAAAGGTTCATCATTAAAACATTCAGCTTAGAGATCACAACTACACCAAAAACTGTTCGACTAAATGTTTTTTAAGTGAATTGGTAGACGGTGACTAGCAGTGGAATTCACGATGTGCATTTCGTCCTATCTGGGACTCGTCATCTGGATGTACCTGCATTCCTCAGTGAGTGATGGTGTTCCCATTGAGACTTGAACCCAGTACCCAAGGTTTCAAATGCCAAAGTGTTACCCACTAGGGTCACTTCTCGTGCGATGGGTATCAGTAACCATTTAATTCAATTTGCGCTCAGGGAATTGCAGGCACATCCAGATGACGAGTCCTGAATGAGACGAAATGCACATTCTGGATCGCACTGGTAATCACCATGCACCAATTTGCTTCAAGTTAAATAATCAGACATCGTCGAAGCATCTGCACAAGGAGCCGACATGTCCACCCGAGGCTGAGCGCCACAGTTCAATCAATTAACGGGAAAGCCCAAATTAAATTGGATAGATCCACTTCACTTACTGCTGAGTTATCTTTCGTAACATTAAACGAATAGATGCATTTCTTGAACCTCACTCATAGTTAACCCTAGTGTGTGTATGCGAGTGCGAGTCGACTGATAGACAAAAGTATGCGAAATTTCACAAAAAGGTAGTTCTACTGTCAAGTATAACCACAGCAGGAATATGTTGCTTTTTCTCACGAATAGTAAGAGGGAAAACAACAATCCGACATCACAAAGTTATATGTCTATTCTTCTAATAATAACCGACCAGGAAATTTAAGCACATGTCTTTTATTGAAATGCTTTATGTCTAATTTAAATTATATTGCAGTTTTTAATAGAGATATCCCATTAAAAAATTATTTAGAGTGAATTGAATCTCAATTCCATCCGACCAAGCCCTTGACTTGAAGGCGGTGTCAGGTGCTACGTCCCCGTGGTTACCGGTGATCATACTCACAACAGAAGTCAGTCACAGTTTTCCTATTTGAATGCTTACCGACAAGGCTTGTTTTATGATCATCCAAATCTAAATAGTGTTATGTCATAATAGCTGTCTTTTAAATTGAGCTCACTGTCGTCTAAGAAGACTACTGCTAACTGACAAACAAGCATAAATGATAGGCGTCTTTTCCCATGATAAGCAAATTACTAGGTCATCAGACAGACATACTTGTATCATCCACACTTTGCAGTTCATACTTCTACATTAAGATCATAGGATTTGGATTAATTTCAACTGTTTAGATTTCGTTATGAACAAGCATGAAAACCAGGGAACACTGGACAGCTACTTCGCCCTAGTTTAGGACTCTTCAGCATAATCTCAATATTTATCTCCAGTTAGTTGATGGCTACTGGGTAGGTGTTCTGAAACTGTAGTGAGAAGTTGTGGCCACTATGTCAAGGCGAAGTAGAAGGTTGACAATAGCGCTATCACGAAATGAAAGGAGGTAGAATTCCGACCCTAGTGGCTGAATGTCCAATGAACTTGCTCCCGGGTTCGATCCCAAATGCAGCTTTGGGTGCACCATGCTGAAGAGCCGCAAACTAGTGCGGGACATCTGTTTAATACTCCTCAGTTTTCAATAATCTCCGGCTGATGTAGGTTCGTGAGGAAATTTAACAACTGAAGCGCACATATTTGATGATTTCTAGAAATGTGCAGCCATCATCATCATGGTTTTTCTATTCACAATAATATTTTGAGTATAGTTAATGTTAGTGAATCTGCTTTTAACCCCCCCCCTTAATTTTCTCTCCTTATATCTTTTTTACAGTCTATCAGTGATCATCTGTTGACCCATATACCTGATTGATTGACTGATCGGTTGTGAAGAACAAAGAACAGACACGGCCTTTATTGTAAAATAGAAATTCAGATTATGTATATTGTGCATTAAAATATGTACAGAATAAGTAAATAAATATTCATTTCCTTTTTATATATACATATATATATATATATATATATATGTATATATATAAAAGAATAATGAATAGTGCTTTAGTGATGTTGATGTATATTCCTGACAAGTGAAATATAGAATAATTTTTTACATGGTGATTCATTCAGCCTTTCTTTTTTTCCTCTCTTCTATTCTTCTTCACTGTCCAAAGTTTGCCATACGTGATAGGATATCTTGTTCAAAGGTATCAAAGTTCGACTAGAAAAGAAAATAATAGCAACAGGTAAAAATATACATCACAGTAATGATGATAATAATGATCATATATGCAGAGAAAGATTACAACTTCTTAATCACACATGCAAATTTACTTTGGTCGAACACTAGGCGTGTAACCGTCAGGTTTGCAATGTGGCCACTATGCTGGATAGTTCGTCATCGCAGTGCACTCTGGATTGTTATTGTCAGATGGTTGGATACAATCTGGCCCAAATAATTCAGTGGTAACGTCTCTGAATGTGGCACTGAATGACCCGGATTCGAATATCAGAGGGGGGCGTGAGTCCTTCTCTTCAAGACCGCAGATATGCCTTCCTGATGAGTGCCAACAAGCATTAAAGCTAGGTCATGTAGGGCTCCTTCTAATCATCTAACAACCATTGAGTGTTATGACTGGGTTTCAACATATAACTTTGCACAGAAGTGCACGAGTTGAAGTTGCCACACTCCATAAAGCACACAAAGGTAGAGAATAACAAAATTTAAAAATGTACAGGAGAAAGAATGAGTAATATGGGGGAACATGAGGGCTTAATATATACATAAAACATTACAAACAGCAGATGCGCGATCTTGAGGAATACTACCAACAGTCTAAAACCATTCGACCTTAGCATTCCGAGGACCTCACCCTAGCAGCCTACGTCCATCCTTTCGCTTTTGCTTTGATATCACCATTATCGCTTTATCCTATGTCAGCCAACATTGTTCGATGAGAAAGACGGTGGCTGGGCATGCGTCACACGTGTCATAGCCAGCCATCTCAGAATCGCATAGATTATCTTTCCCTCCTTACCGCCTAATCTCAACATACACAGAGAACAAGCATCTGTAGTCAAAGAAAATTAACGCCTTCAGGTTTTCTACATTCAGTGGCTGTCTCAGCCATAAAGAAGCACATAGCAAACTGCTGCACTGTAAACGCGCTAATTCACCGGATATCAGGTCTTTACTAACGATGACTTAAGCTGATAAATGTCACGTGAACCATGTTTGGATCATCATCTAGGACATAACAAAGAGACGTGGCAGTCTATTCTATGGTAGTTGTAACCTTAGATAAAAAGAATCGTTTTCATTCATTTCAGAATTATTATCTCACATATGAAACCAGTGTGATTCCCGCGAAACTACGGCATAAGCATGTATCAAACCCATAAATTTTTGATTGCATGTTAAGGTGTCGGCATCTGAATGTTTACACTAATTTTTCATGTAGATGACTAACGGGATATCGCTCAAACGAATTTATAATGCTGTACAAAGCCACTATGCTAGCATTCTACGCAGTCTTAAATTCCTATACTAAACCTGATTAGTGAGTAAAATGAAGCTGGAACAATAGTTCTCCAATTGTTGGAAAACATGTCACTAAACAGTTGACTAATTCTTTCAGTGTAAATGCATCGGTAAACCGATAAAAATACAAAAGACTAGTGTAACGACAGAAGACAAGGGACAGGCAACAGATCGTTTGTTGAGAAAATCAACAGATATTTATAGATTTTTATGTACATTATTATTCGTTATTGTTAGCAGAGAAGCAATGTCTTCTGATTGGTTGTTTTCCTGCTGAAGGTTATTCTGTCATCTCTTTGTTGCCGTTTCTTAGACAGTCCGGTGATATATCTGCAAATCGTCTGCTGTGATTGGTTGTTGAGTTCCTCAAGGCTAGGCTTTGTTATTGTTTTATCTCGTGACCCCGATTAGGGACGTTAACATTGACGTAAATTGGTGTCTACAATTTTAGCTAGCAGACAGCTCTCACCGCAGTAGTAGTACACTCTGGGTGTTCGTTGTGCTTACTTTTCTTAAATGCAACTGTTTCATCCATTACATAATAAAACGGAGCAAGAGTTGGTATTTTCTTGAAACACTGATTTTTTTCATCTACGCCCCCAGCGGAACACGGGCTAGAACTTTGAAGTTTCAGTAGCAGTGGGTTTCTTTGTTTATTTTCACGGGGTGGGGTTACTAGCCTCACCCCAACCTTCCCTTTTTACGAGCCTTACTATCGGCTTAGCGAGGTGTAGAAGTGTGTCGGTCAAGGATCAATCTCCAGATCCCGTGAGTGGTTGGTGAGCATTTTACCGCCGAACCACCGACGTACTGAAACTCAGGCATTTCATTTCGATCGCATCTTAAGAAAGAAGTAGCACGGTAGAAATTGTGGGATTCACAAGGACGTCGTTTTAAGCGGTAATATGTTTATTGTTATTATTAAATATATAAACTTCAGAATGATGACACTGGAACATACCTTTGTACAAGGAACTGGTTCACTCACTGGGATGTTTCTTTTCGGTTCCTCATGCTTAACTTTGCTTGAGTCATTGTTTCCATTTGTAGTATTTGTATTACGACTTGATAACCATGACAATTGCAAAGGTAAATTTGGAAGGCCAACTGCTCCTTGTTCTGATGCTTTTATTGCTTCTTCCTGTAATAGAAAACAACAACAGTTTAATATGAATCCGTAGTTATTGACAGATTATTTGAACAGCTAAAATGGATAGTTGCAGAATTCAGTCGACTGCATTCTTCGTAAATGACGAATAATTGAGAGCTCAGAACTCATTATTTTCTTATTTATTGCTGCTTTTGTTGAATCTATCCTCACAACATAAAACCAACTCATACAAAAATTGTTGGTTGGTGACTGAGCTCTCTTTCAATAGCACAATGCAATGGGTCCGATATACCATTACTAATGTTGATTCTTTTATATAATGCATGAGATAGTAGTTTCAAATTGTTCGTGACCATCTTAAGCTCGCTGGTGTAGGTGAGGGCCATCATTTATACTAGGTACACACGAAAATGACGTCTAACTGTGTAAAACTCAAAAAAATCACTAACCGCATACCAGCCAGTCTGACAATGCATATCAGAATCAGATTTAAATAGCCTGGAAATCGACATTTTGGACATAAAACTGCAACAGGACCTCAAAATTCCGAAAACCTAATGAGCGAAAAGCGTCGGTAGTTCAGCGGTAGAGCACTCGCCAACCACGAACGTGGTCCGAGGTTCGACCCTAGGCCGACACACTCCTAGACCTCGCTAAGCTGGTAGTAAGCCCAGTAAAGAAGGAAGGTTTGGCGTGTGGCTAGCAACCCTACCTCGTAAAAATAAAACCACTGCTGCCGAAACTTCAAAGCTCTAGCTTAAAGCCCTGTGTTCCAGTGGGAACATTAAGGAAAAAAAGAGCAATAAGTGTCGGAGTGTCCATCGCCTTGTCCCTAAGTATGAAAAAACAATATCTGTCCAGTTCTTCGAATCATGAAATATGCCTATTTATAGGAAAAAAGTAAGTTTTCTTCAGCGAAGAAATATTTTTCTTTACAACTTTATTTCCAAGTTCTAAAGTCGTATTAATATTATGGAAATAGGCGTTAAGTGGCATCAAAAATTTCTTGGTCAATATGCATATGGTAACAATGAAGACAATTAACATGATTTTTAACGAGGTAGACTTGAACTGGACGAATTACAAAGTTTTCAAGGATTATTAAATAAGTGAATTGTTATTAGGAGTTTTAAGGCAGCTCAACTGGTGTCAAAAATTAATTATAATAACGACGGTGAAGGATAAGGTGGGGTGGAATGAGTTTAATAAAAGAACATAACTATGACCAAGGTAAAGGAAGGCGTTTAAGAAAAACGGTTTTGAATACATAGTTTAGGTCTTATTCTATATATAGCTACCGCTTCGGCTATGTATGAGTGGAGAGAGAGAGAGAAGCAAAACTTGTAGAATGACTGGATTTAGCACTGTAGATAAATTAAAGGATAAACTGCACGCGGCTGAATGACGCCGCTTAAGGTGTTCAGTGGATAGGAGACTTTGTCATCCTGTGTTCGCCTTCCATCCACAGGAACATGTTTACTTTTGACTTTGTCAGTTGCATTGGTGAAAAATAATGTGACCGGTAAGCATATGATTTCATTAGATGTTTATTCTCTATTCAAAAATACACCACTGTCTATTATCTATGTGATTACATTGATTTTTAAGACATTGACATCGGAATGCCAATTAATTACTTAAAGGAGCTGTTACTGAGATACACGTTTAATATGCAATTTAGCTTTAATGATGCCATTTATAACCAAAGGGACAAAGTTGCCATGGGATCTTCTTGAAGACCTCTGTCAGCTGATGTCTTTATGATGAGATTAGAGAATGATTTACTCAATGAAATTGTCTCGAGTCTGCATATGCATAAAAGATATATGGACGATAGTTTTATTGTTTGTGATGATAGCGGTTCAACTGTTGACCTCCTTAAACAATTTAACGGTTGTTACTCATCATCTATGCCTTTCACTATCGGAGAATAGACAAATTCCACATTTCATTTCTCAGATGTTATGCTAGACAAGAGACGATGGCTTATTAAAAAGGCCGTCCAACTGAAAGCCACTAACTTCAACAGTTGGGTACCCCTGCGTGGAAAAAGAGACCTGATCTATTCTTTATATTGCAAAGTTCTGAAAATCTGCTCTAAAGATACGGTCGACAAATACTTTGAAATCCTTAGTACAAAACTCTTAAATAACGAATATCCTAGAAGGTTTCTTGAAAGAAGTATGAAGAAGGAAACTGCTCCCAACCAAGTCATAGTGCCAAAGAAGCCAGTATTTATGAGTCCGGCATTCAAAGATGACGCCATTGTTGTAGTAATTAAAAGTGGTATATTCGAGAGTATTAAACACCCTCTATGGAGCTGATTCCATTGGCCGTTGTGAGCATGTCCTCCGAGAACTCCGCAGCTGAACACTACTTGGTTTGGTGGATGGAAGACGAACATCTTTGTTCCTGATATATGTACATTTAGTGGCGGATTTTTAGTGACACTCAATGCCTGTTCCTTTAATACAAATACAGACTGTACAGTTTGAAAATAAAGCCATCGGAAAGAAGTATTTCATTAACGAAAGAATGCTGTGCTTTTTCTTCTTAATAGTTTCAAACGTTTTTCAGGAAATATTATCTTAGCGGAAGACATCTAAGTGCATAAGGGGTTATCCTATGTATACTTGTTAGAGAACTTTTCTGCTGTTTCAATGTCTTAAAGTCACTCCGTGTTAAATATCTTTCTAGAAGTACTATGAAAGACAGGCAACGCAAAAAGTCAACTACACCTTAAATATAAACAATCAGCTGACAAAGAGTAAACTGACTTATGGGCACTCAATTGTACCAGCTGCCCATTCACCATAGTGACTTTTTGTCGATGAATCTTTTCAACATCCCATGTCATTAATACATTAAGTAGGAAGGAAGAGTAAATTAACTTACTGGATAAGAACAGAAAGCCATCGATTAGGGCAGAAAGAAACAGGCATAAAAGAAGAGTGATTTAAGCTGAGACACTGTACCGGAACAAAGGAGAAAACAGCACGTGGGAAAAATCAATAAGACGTTCAGAATCTGATTTCCTCAAAGGATGAATAACAAACATCAACAGATGATTTGAGTTAATTTGGTTTTGAGAAATCAATTGATTAGAGGTAGGCAGGACAATATACTGTGCAAATTTGCATAAGAATGTGTCAATGTTTATTTTTTCTGAAGATCACATAATAATAATAATAATAATAATAATAATAATAATAATAATAATGGCTTTATTCCAAACAGTATTTGTGGTACAGGTATGGAATTTTCAGCGTTCATTACAATATTGCATCTAATTACCTCATAAATTTTTTAAGGATTTAGAAATATAAAGCAACAAAAAGAAAAAGAAAAATAAAAGAAATAAAATAAAAAAAGAACAGCATTACATTCACATATTTAAACAGTGCACCACAGGATACGATATATAAAATTAGTCTGTAATAGAATATATGAGCAGCAATATAATAGTAACAAAGAAAGGAGAACAAAAGCTAATGGGAACTATTTGTTAGAGTGCCGCAGAAAATTGATCATGTCATGCCTAACAGTTTTCTCATCACATAACAGCTGTGCCAGATAAGGTATTGTGGAGTTTTTATACTTGGTAGTCCTGGCATATAGCTTCCTATAGTTACTTCTAGTTCTACCAGATGATATGCAAGGAGAGAGCTGTGTATAGAGAGGATGCTCAGGGTCTGACAATATAGTATTCGCTAGTTTCTTACATGACATTATATGTCTATCCACTATGGTGTTAACCAGTTGGTTTAACGATATCCCACTTGCCCTACTAACAGCTTTTAGTGCCCTACGCAGCGAAGCAAAGTCTTTCTTAAGTAGTCCTGGAAAGATTAATGGGGAGCAGTAAAGAGGGATGGGTAGAATACAGGAATTGACAAACTGAGAAAGTAAAGACTGCTTTATACCAGACTGCCTGAACTTCCTAAGGTAGAACGTTAAGCGAAACATCTTTCTAGTCACTAGCAAGATGTGAGAGGACCAGGAAAGATCGGAGGAAATACTCAGTCCAAGGTACTTGACATCTGATGTAGTTTCAACCTCTATGCCGTCTATGATAGTGGGACCATGTGAGCTAGCTAGTTGTTGAAGGTCACTTTTTCGTCTGAAAGTAAAATTTACTACCTGACATTTAGACGGATTCAGCTTAAGACCGTTTGAAGAGGACCACTGACTAATTTCCGAGAGAAAGTTATTTAATATGGAACAGTCTGACTGAGAGTTGACAGGCATGGAGACAGAGAGGTCATCAGCATACTTGACAAAAGTGGCTACATCAGAATGGGGCAAGTCATGTAAGAAAAAAGAAAACAGAAAAGGAGAAAGAACGGCACCTTGAGGAACACCAGCTAAGGTAAGTGAGGTAGAGGAGGACTTTCCATTGTAGACAGTGTACTGCTTCCTATCAGAAAAGTAGGAATACAACCACTTATTTATCCAGCTCTCACTCTGTGTTGCAGCAAGCTTACTTAACAAGAGAGACCTAGGTACAGAGTCAAATGCAGATGTGTAATCAAGGAAGGCGCACCGAACATATTTGGCTCCTCTATCTAAACTAGAGACTATATTATGATATAGAACTACAGCGGCATCTAGGGTACACCTACTATGTTTATAGGCAAACTGGTTGGGGTCGTTAAAAGGCTTTAAAGAGGGTTCAAGATTAAGTAAAATAAGTCTTTCCATAACTTTTAAAAAAGGTGAGGTAATAGCAATGGGTCTAAACTTGACAGTAGGTCCACTTGTTGATTTGGGCACTGGAACAACCTTGATATTTTTCCATGAGTCAGGAATAAAACTTTTGGAAAAAGATTCATTGAAAATGTCAGTTAATGGGTAACATAAGATGTCAGCACACTTCTTAAGGATAACAGCAGGAACTCCATCAGGACCAAGGGACTGGGTAGGTTTGAGAGATTGAAGACACTTGAGGACATCATTCGTGTTAAAACATGAAAAGCAGTCATTATTTATACTATTAGATTTGGGAATCATAACATCTGCAGGGATACATATGAAGGATTTATTTAGCATATCAACATCGACAGAAGTATCATTCATTATTTGCTTACCACCTGTGATTTCCTTTAATAGCTTCCACATATTAGATGAGGATTTACATGAAAGAAACTTCTGGTTATAGAGAGCATTTAATCTTTGTAATTCGGCTTTAATTAAAGTGTTTATTCTCTTAACACCAGATTTATTTTTCATTTTGTATAACCTCTCTTTTTGACGGCGAAGCTTTTTGAGTTGAGATGACGCGAAACGGTCGAACTTTAAGAAGATTGTCTCTTTAGGACAACAAACATCAAGACAGAAATTGAGATAATGTGTTATGTTACTAATTGTGTTGTCAAGAGCTTGTTCAGTAAACAGGTCCCAGTTTGTGTCTTTTAACATTGTCCTTAGATTCTGTATGTTATCATGTGAATAGCATCTGTGTTGTGTTTTCTTTCCAAGGTGGGAGAAGACCCTTTTGTGCAGCTTTCCATATACCTTGGGCAATACTCTTATGATGCAGTGATCAGAGTTAAGTAGTGGGGCTCTTTTCCGAGCTTCAAATATTCCTATGTCATTTGTGAACACAAGATCTAGAATATTATCCATTCGAGTCGGGAAGTTGACAATGTTATCATGACCAAGTGAAATAAGGAAATTGTGATCACTAGAATTGAAATCTCCAGTAACAATAGACAACGAGTTTCCGAAGGAGGTGGCAGCAAAGGAGGTAAATTCATCAGCAAATAAAGACAATTCAGTGGAATTGCATCCAGGTGCAATATAAATGTTCGAGATGTATATGTAGTTATATTTTGACAAATGCTTAGGTCGACATTTGACGGTGAGGCAGTCAATGTTGTCACTAGAGAATTTGAAACATACTTTATTAGATGTACACCATTGTGAATTTATGAAGATGGCGACACCTCCACCACGTTTCTTCCTAGAACTGCATCGATCTTGTCTGAATAGTTTGAAATCATTTAGATACACTAGATTGTCATCGTACAGATCGTGTAGCCATGTTTCTTGAAGTGATATGATCCCAGTATTTCGATATATAATGGAAGACACAAGTGATTGAAGATAGTTAATCTTGGCTGGCAGGGAGCGACAGTTAGTACTCATGATTGCAGGAACGGTCATAAATTGAATAGGGGTGTTTTTTAAGGCTCTTTGCCACCCGGCGTGATGCTTTTTTTTGTCTTTTTTGTGGCATTTCCGATCAGTAGGTTTTAAGGATATTAAATACTCACGAGGATAAATAATCCGATTTGAGGACATATTAGAATAAAATTTAATTATTTAAAATAAAATTGGAAGTGAGCAATTAGATGCAATATGATTTGTAATGATTAAGGTATTTGGTAGCCCAAGATTTAAGCAGGCCGCCATCATGTTAATAATGAATAACCTCCGAATAAAATACACCACACACCTTATAGGTTAATTTTTTAAAAGAACAACTAAAGACTATCTTTGAGATACAAATTTGACTTACAGCTTCGTTGTAGGTAGAAAATTCTGCGATTGCAGTTCCACGTTTGCCAATTACAAATGCTGTCACCTCACCAAACTACACACACAAAGTGAAATGAAAAATGTTTAGACAAACAAGAAAAATTGGTGAAATTGTGAGTTCTTATCCTATTCTTATCATTTAAAGATAGTAAATTGAATGAATTTCTAAACACAATATGTAAAAGTTTCTGTTAAAATACTAACTGACTGACTGATCGGGTTTCAACATAGAACTTTGCACAAAACTGCACCAGTTCAAGTTGCCACATTCTATGTAGCACACAAAGGCAGAAAAAAGGAATTATAATAGGTACAAAACTGAGGGAGAAAGATTGGGGTTTAATGCATATGAGAAATCACCAACAGTAAATGCATCTGAGCCGTTGATAAATGATTTCGAGCTATATCAACAATTTCCTCCGACCACTGGATCTTAGAATCCTAAGGAACCCAATCAAGCAGTTTACACCTCCCTCCCTACGTGGCTTAGACTAACTGTCAAAGATTTCACATGGACTCATCCTAATTTTTAGTCTGATTACCATTAGCTCTTTTCCAACCTCTAAAAATGCAGAATGAACAAGACTATTACAACTAATACCCGTCTCATACAGTGAAGTCTCTATAACGAATAAATATGCTTTTGATATAACTAACTACTCCATTTTTACAAACCATGAAATTATTCGCCTGCAGTACAACTTTACATCAACCTGTTTGTCTCGCCTACGTGCTACTCATTCTTTTATGGGTATTTATATTCCTTGGAGTAATTTTTCCTTTACATACAATCATCATTACATGATGCAGTACAGAAAATAGTGGGTTTTGTTGATGTTGACACAATCACAAGAAATTTCATGCCTATCATGCTGTTTGTCTTTCACATTCAAATTTAATCCATAGCGCTTAATTCACAGTATCGCGAAATGTAGCACCACCTTCCTTACACTATAGATGGATGAACTCGTGTTCTACCAATCTTACCGAATAGAATTAATGCCGAACACAAACAAAACTGGAACTAGGTTTAACTACGAGATGAAATCGGTTAGAGAATCATTAGAAAACCAGCCGAAAGGACTGACGGCTGTTTCGCCCTAGTATGGGACTCTTCATCAGTACACACTTGTCAAGTTTCTAACCCAAGACCTGGTTACAATGCAAGTTCGTAGGCCATTCAGTCACTGGGACCCGGTCCAATGGCCCATGAATTCCAAATTCTGTCAATTTGTGGTACATGGCGTAACCACCAGCCAATGTCATCGCTGCTGCTGCTGCTGGATTCAACATAGAACTTGGCACTGAAGTGCAGCAGTTCGAGTTGCCACGTTCCAAAGAGCACACAAAGGTAGACAAGAAAATGAGTGAAGAGAATCAATAGAGTTGTGACAAGTATAAGAGTGAAACAGAATGAGTAATGGTAGAAAGGAATATGAAAGATTACAGAGACTGAATACATCTGCGCCATTGACAACGATTTTGAGCCATGTCACCTATTGTCTCCAGCCATTGATTCTTAGAGTCCCGAGGGCGGGCCCCAACCCGGAAGTCTGCATCTCCCTACCTGACTCAGTTTAACTGTCAGGGATTTCATGGATTGATGCCATGTTTTTGTTT
Organism: Trichobilharzia szidati; assembly: GCA_944472155.2. Taxonomy (NCBI): domain Eukaryota; kingdom Metazoa; phylum Platyhelminthes; class Trematoda; order Strigeidida; family Schistosomatidae; genus Trichobilharzia; species Trichobilharzia szidati. The sequence continues at coordinate 160,585,946 of OX235271.1, read as the reverse complement.
GGCCACCACTTACTCTTTTCCAACCTGCACCTATATCAGCTAGTAATGCCCGTCGTGGGAGGCGATGGCTAGGCATGCGCAGCACGTGACCTAGCCATCTCAATCTATGTAATTTTATAGCCTCTTGGATTGATTTTCCCTCTTTGCCCAACACTACGCCTAATGTCAACATTACTTACTTTATTATACCACCTAACGCGAGAAAGAGATCGTAAACATCTGTGGTCAAAAACAGTCAACGTTTTCATGTCTTCCGCTCTCAATGACCACGTCTCATCACCATAGAGAAGGACGGAGCGAACTACTGCCAATGTCATCGGCAAGTAACTGTGGTCTTTTATCTGACTTGGTAGACCCAGCCGGTCACAACATTTCATTAGAACTCCAGGTTACTAGGCCGAAACAGTACTCATAGCTGGTTTTCCAATGACTCTCCAAATGATATCAGTTCATATGATCACACCCTGTAACCAATTAAATACCTGACGGCCAACACTTGAAAAATGGAATCAGTTTCAAGCTTAGTTTCATGATCACTCTCCGACTACCACATGACATCAACAGAAGGTTAACTTACTACACTTCGTACAAAGTGCAGACGATTTTATTTTACTTGCATAAAATATTCTTTGTATTAACGTTGGAAAATGATATTCCAGAGTAACTTATTTGTCAACGGATATAAGAAAATATGAAAAACTAAGAAGTACATTCAGAGAGCAGTACACATTTATTTTAATCAGCCGGAATTTCATGAGTTTCTTTACCTCAGAGTTTGAACTCATGCTAGATGAATACCCGAAGAAACTGTGAGTGAATAACTTGCGGAGTCCACCTAATTAAGTCGTCATTGATAGCACGATGAGAAAAAGCATTTATTCATCTAACTAACTCTACAAATTCATTAACAAGATCTAAAGATATGAGTTTCCAGAATTGCAAAGAACACTTGTAAATTCCGGTATCGTAGAACTAAAAAGCATATTCTTTATCATCACTAATAACACATAGGTGTATTAAACACCAGTATTAATCAATCCATATAATTTAGGCTTTTCGCATTTCACAGTAGTCTCATACAACATCTCGATATTACAATGCATGCAGTATCACAAGTGTACTTAGAAGCCTAAAATAAATAATTGTGTTTCGCATAACTTGTGTCCGAGAGTGAATTAGAATTATATTGGCCATTCAACGTGTATCCTGCATAAACGGGGTTTAAGAACACTATCCAGAGTGGCTTCAGAGGAGTAGCAGCGGGTCTATAAGAAGTGCTGTAATCTGACACCTTGTCAACACTGGTCATTCCATCTCAACCAACGCCTACTTCAAAGTAATCTACAAAGTGAAGAGCAACCTTCCAAAGGTAATGTGCTGTAGTCTCCTAACTGCATTGCTCAAGCTTTGGCAATTCAGTTAGAGGAACATGAGCTATGCATACAAAAGAACATTAGCCAACCATTTATAATATCGTGGTAGCAACCTTGTTGATTTCGACTTGATCTGACTTTTGTTTGTCTGTTTGTTTTTCCAACTCCTTATAACTGACTCTTGTATCTCTTTAGAACTCTTATACAATTCCATATTTCCCTTCATTTCTACGTGCATCCTAAAAACAACTCATTCTATATATTATTCATCTTATTACGTAGTCCTAATACATTTATTCAACTCCCCCCCCCCCAATGCATTGATTAATATTAACAACTATGATTGTGACAACCCATCACTTTTGGTTACCACTCTCTTTTTCATGAAAAAGAGATTATATATATAAATGCGATTGTACAGCTAAAGAAAATGAATTTGCTCAACACCCTGTTGTTGCTTTTTCATTAGTGTCTGGATGACTACTTTTCATGATTTAGAAAATATTCAAAGTATGTTGTTGTTTTACGTTTTAACATCAATGCAGTAAATCTTACAATCTTACTGACGAATTTCATTGTGCCATACTTAAATTTGTCTTTCATCTGACTAATTAGTAACGTTGTAATGCATACCGTATACTAATTATCACATGATAATAACATACATACTAAGGTGTCTAGGAGATGTTATGAAGTAGAAGAACAAATTAAATGTTACACAGGAGTAATCCTACACTGACAAAATGAGAAAACATTGACTACTACACTTGTTTATCGAGTAGTTAAGCTTCAATGGTATTCATTGTTAACTCGACTAAACTGTTTCGATATACATGTAGTATACTCAGTTATTTAGCCACTAACTGTGTATTCTAATACCTTCAGCGAGTAGTCATCTTTGACGCGTGATAAGTTGTGGACATATATATTTATGTAATAAACTAGATCCAGAATTTGTTTAAATAATAATCAACTATTTATATATCGTGCGTCGGTGGTGCAGTGGTGGAATGCTCGCCAACCACGCTTGTAGTCTGGGGTTCAATCCCAGTTCAATCCCAACTATACATACACATTTAAAAGGATCTGTGGGAGCAGTTACATTGGAAGGACAGAGAGAAGGGCATATCTACGATTTTCTGAACGTGTACCAAAAAGCTTATGTCTAAAGGAAACAAATGCTTTAAACAGTACCATCGCCAGACATCTTCTTGACACGGGTCATGAGGTGGACGTCTCAAAATCGTTCAAAATTATCAATAGGAAAAATAGCTCAATTCTCCTCGAGTTTGCTGAAGCCATCTTCATCAAGTGCCTGGAACCTGATTTGTGGGTTCAGAAAGAAACAGTTATCAGTCTTTCTTCGCCCTTTCATCCGAATACGTAATGCCGAAAGTTTCCATTGTGTATGATCACTATTGTTCGGAATAGTGTTTAATATTATATATATTATTACTGTATGCACATATTGATCGATTCATTTTTGTTTAAAATAAACTCTGTGCAAGTATGTTAAAATTGTTTCTGTAGATATACTTAATAATGACTTTGGCCTGTAAGAGGCTGATGAGAAGGCAACGAAATAAATGATGGTACCACTTTATTCTGCAAAAACTGTAGTTTTCGCTTTATTCAAATTCATTAAGGGGAATAAATGTATGAAACTCCTAAACCTCGCTAAGTCGATAATAAGACCGGTAAAGGGGGAAGGTTGGGCGCATGGTTAGCAACCCTATCCCGTAAAAAATAAACACCATTGTTACTGAAACTTCAAGCCTGTAGCCTGAAGCCCAATGTTCCACTGGGATCGTAAAGAAATAAAGGTAATTTATATCTTGACAAAAACTCGTATTTGTTTTTATTCCTTTGCATCCCGAGTGGAACATAAGGCTTCAAGCTTTTTGAAGTGATGTTATTCTGTTTTACGGAGTGGTGGTGGTTGGGGGGGGGTTGCTAGCCTTACACACAACCTTCCGTCTTTATCGGGCTTACTATCGGCTAGGTGAGGTTGACGAGTATGTCGGCGTGGAATTGAACCATGAACCACATGCTTGATTGGCGAGCATTGCACCACTGACGCTGACACCAGTGATGCATTAAGAAAACTCGTTTACAATAGAATAATTCACACAATACGTTACTGTGAGGTTTCATAGTAAACACCCTCTCACGTGTTCCACAACAATGTGATAACAGCAAACAAATTATTAGGTGGACATTTTGAAAAATTGAGTTATTCTTGAATTGAATTCTTAGAAAAAAAGTTTACTTCATTCAATGAAACAGTTATTAAGTAAGTGTTTATTAAAGCAAACATTTCTCACAAATTCCAAAATAATTAAAATTTACCTCTGATAAACACGTTTTAAGAAATGATTCTGTATAACAAGCACTGGCTTGAATGTTTTCTGAATAGGCCCATTTTATCTGCATTGTACAAATAGAAGAAGAAAACAAGAAATAATTATTCTTGTTATACATTTTATTATATCGCAGCATAATCAATTGAAGTGTAATATAATAATGCATTAATATTATCCTGTCAATTTTGAATCCCTACTACACGAAAAGAAATTCAATAAGTATAAAGATCCTATTACTCCCTTCAAAAACGAGTTATCCTTTACTCAATATGATACTATTACTAAATAAATTATAGTCGGATTAGATATGAAACAAAACGATATCCACTCCATGTTTAATTTACCTATTTGATGTAGCACACAGTGGTATAGAATGTAAGGGATACTTCTAGAAGAATTTATCACTGATGATGATATCAGAGTAATTTCAAACTGGTCTCATGTTCGATCCCTGATGGGGTCTTGGGTGCACGCTGTGAGGAATTCCAAATAGGATGAAACAGATGTCCGGTGCTCCCTGTTTTTTAATGATTTCTCTAAATGGTGTTTTGTTTGTCACGAAATCTAACAGTTGAAGGTAAACGTTTTTTTCAAATCCCCATAAATCCTATTACTTGGATACCAAAGTAATTACAACTCTGAAAATTCATTTTTATAGTTCTTTATGTCTTTTTTCTTCATTTTCATTTGGTAACAGAATTTTCCAAATATCTTCAGTTTATGTTGAGTCCTTCTAGTTCTACATACTGAGAAAATGGCAGTAAAGACGAAAATCGAGTAATACACAAAAGAGAGAAAAGGAGGATTCAAAAGTGCTATAATAAACACGAATGTAAGGGAGAAGGAATTATGTTGTTATTATTCCCTTAGGTTCCAAGTGGAACATAGGGCTTCAACAACACATCACTTTTTTCTATTTTCTGCTGTCCTCTTTAGCTGGCTAGCCACACGATTGCCCATAATCTCTCATCTCATCCTCCTCCTCGCCACAAGATCTCCATGTCACCCTGACACCGACGACCCACTCATCGCCTCCCATTGGGATTCCATTCGATCGATGGCCTGGCGCACAATGCCACTCGACGGTCTCCTCAACGTACGCCCTATTCATCTCCACTTTCTCCCACATATTTGCTGAAACATAGGTTCCTGGTTAGTTTGTTGCCAGTCAGAGTTTCTTGTTGCTAATTCTTTCTGACCGACTGGTCATTTGATCTTCAGAATGGAGCCAGCGAAGGTAGCTGTTGATAATACTCTGCAACAGGCTGCTACAAGGGCTTTTCGTGACACAGTGCAATTTTATGACCCGTATAGGAGAACTGACTGAATTCACATTTGTGTTGGAAATCCGAATCTTGTTCTTTATACTGACTGAGTGTGGAAAATTTCCAAACTGGTTTCAGGTTGATGAAGGCGTATCTTGCCTTTCCGATTCTGGCTGGCTGGCCTTGACATCTTCATCCGTTCCGCCGGCCTGTGGTTGAAACTGTGCTTCCTGGCCAGATAGGTAAAGGAAGTAACATCTAACAAATCTCTCCTGTCGTTGTTGATTGGTGCTGATTGTTGTTGCTGTTGGTGGGTTATCTTTATCACCTCCATCTCCTCGACGTTCACCTGGAGTCCTGTCTTCGCTGCCTGCCTCTTATGCCAGTTTGTTGGTTTCCGCCTGCAAGTCTTCGAGTTTGTGCGGCATTAAACATAAATCATCCACAAGCGAAATCCAGATCTTCTAGAGTCCTCTTATCGGTGATCCAACGTATTCCTTTCTTCTCACTCCCAAAGCACAATCTGACGCATAATCCAGTCCACCACAATTAAGAATATCATCGGTGATAATAGACAGCCAGCTTCGAATGCCTCGAAGAAAGCATAGTAACATAAAAAAACATAAGGGCTTAATGGATATGGGTGGTCATAGAAAGTGAATGCATCGGCGCCAATGAGATAGATTTTGAGCCATATCTTACCAATAGTCTCTAGTCAAAAGTTCTCAGCATCTATCCAACTAGACAGTCTACACATCCTTACGTGGTTACTTCTAACGAACCATCAAAGACTTCATAGACGAATTCCAGCTTTGGGTTTGACCACCTCTAACCCTTCTCCAACTTAATCATTGCTCGTCAAGGAAAGCGATGACAACACTAGGAGGGCATTCATCAATACAAAATGAAAAATGTGTTCATTGGAACATTTTTGTAGTTTATTCTGATAGATTCCACACAAAACATTGCAAATATGGAATATACAAGTTTTCTGAAGTCGACAGCAGCAGTTATTAATTTTAAAACAATGCTAAAAGTCCAACTATGACACATGTGTGTTACATACCACGAGTCACATTTGGAAATATAGAATCTTTGGGTATCAAGGTGTCATAGGGTAATTGCGTATTATTATGTTGATTAAAATGACTCTTTTATTCAGTATCAAGGCATGGAAAAATAAAATGCCAGCTATATGTCTAGCCGCAAAAGTGGAGCTGTGGTACATTGGTCTAGACGCTCTACTTCCAACCACTGGGTTACGAGTTTGAACCCCGCTCCACCTGGCTAGGTTTGGGCAGCCCCTACACAATTGGTGTGGCTCATTGCCAACTGCATGGAATTGCGCTTGGTTGTTGAGTAACAAACATATCCATACCTTTGTTTAGCCACAAAACAAATTAATTGTTTTTAATGATAGAAAAAATAGTAGGTGATAACTTACCCTAACAACAGCTTGACTAGACTTCTTTGGTTTGAAATCGATATTATCAGTTTCACTATCCATACACTTTCGTTTCTTTAAAGCTTCCCACTGCATCTGTTCAGTATAACGTTCCCAATCTCTGCGAATCTGATCTGCTGCTAACTCTTTAGCTGTGGCCTCAGATTGTTTTTTGCGCATAGCTGCTGCAGCAGCTTCTCTGGCTTCAAGCTCTGTACAATGATTTTTGACAAAGAAAACATTTAAGAATATGTGTGGGTTGACATAATAGTGTACTTCAAAAAGTAAGACGCGACAGCTGACTGTACTGGAACTGTTTTACACTTATCCCACGTTTTCCGTTGCGTAGTAACCCTCTACTAGTTTGTAAAGATCGAATAACACTTAGAGAGTCTACAGAGAACAGTGATATATATATATGATCTTTTTTGATTAAGACTGTCATCACCCAAAGAAAACTGAGTGTAAAAATGAAAATACTAAGTTTGTTAACTGAATGGTGATCACCCTATAAAAAGTGATGACAGCCTAATAGTGGAATAGGATTTTCGATGGTGTACGTACGCCAAATGTTCATTCATTTACTACCACTTACATCCACACACACACAGATACAAAAATAGTCAACTGAGAAGGCAAAGCATTCATAACAGGCGACAAACAAATAAAGAGTAGCATAGTTACCACCGCTATTTAAAGCCTTTGAAGTCTTATAATAAGAATGCAAACAAAAAGGGACAATATACAACAGACAAGACCTTCCTCAACTTATGAAACTAATTCTTTTTCTCACAATACAGTTGATTCTTTATAATGATATATGAGCGTATGCAGTAAATTACTTGGTAAGGTTAGTGAATATTCCTTCCTTTCAAACACACCTAGTCACCTGGCACAAAAATTATTTTGGAAGTACATAGTACACAGTACTGTTACCAATTCGAATGTACTTCTAGAATTAGAGGGACTCCTCTTACCATGTTATAGGTATGTTTAAATGTACAACTTTTAATTCAATGTGATAACTAATATTTAGACATGTCACTTTTAACCAATGAGTCACAGATTCAAATGCCGCTCTCTCTATCAAGATTCCCCAGTAAGTTAGCATAATCAGCTTTCATGAAATAGGTCAGATTTATCCCTAACCATACACAGATGCTAGTAGTTTCTCAGCATCATTTTACTTCTCTTCGGTTAGCACATTTTCATCTCCCACAAGCTACACCGGTAGTACTATGTAAATAATCTCTATATAAAGTGAATAATATGCTGTCACTTGGAAGTTCGAAATTAATGTAGTACTTCCAGCCGAAAACGAATGTAACTTCAGTAGTTTTTCTAAGCTACAAACATCGGCATTAATTCTGAGTACTTCTATGTCTTACAAACTTTCCATAATCAGTGGTAAGATCCTCTACACACGAATGCGACTCTACAAAACCCAACAAAGTCAAACAGGTCAGTCGTAACTAACCTTGAACATACGTCTCCTTAGCTATGTGGCTGAGCTTTGATACTTCAAAAATGCATCGAATTGCAAAGTTTGTACAACTAGCTAGATCAGAAAGCTTTCAGCAGTACACCAATCTTTCTGTCCGTTTTTCTGATACTCAATTAAAATAATTAGAAATCTAGGTGATGAACATGACTATGCTGATTAAATTCATCATTAAATAATATCATGAATTTAGCAACTAACCTTCCCTAAGTTTTCTTCGAGATGAATCCATAGCTTCCATTCGCTTAGCGGCTTCTTTTTTAGCCTTCCACTTCCGGTCATATTCTTTCTATAAAATAATCAAAATAGATGCAGACATTAACTAGTAACATAAAAATCAGTAAACATGATAAGGAGTGAGGTCAGGGGGTGATAATCATTAGTCTATGGATAATGTGATTTATGATGAAAGTTTTTATTATACACGGAAGTGACTTCGACCCTAGAAAAAGAAGTCGGAATCCCACTGACAGTAAGATAAACACAAGGAAAACAACACACATTGCACCAAGGCAAAAAAGCTTGACAATTTAGGAAGACAATTTACCACATGATACGTATGAATACGACTTTCAAGTCAAGTAAGCGCGTTACGAGAAAATCACCAAAAGAGATACACTACCTTACTAATCATTTAATTAAATTACTAAGTCGTTTAGTATAGCACACTGTTACGAGACACGAGTTTTATATTGCAAAATAAGATTCTGTGACTCTATGGCTACTTTAAAAAGCACTTTAGTATTCCTTCACATTATGTTGGCCTTATCACTAAAACGTCATGATTATTTAACTAAAAAACCAAAATAGCTTTGTCGACTAACTGCATTACAGACTGTTTCTTCACATTTATACACGATTCTTTCGGAAAATTATGAATTTCAGCCTATTGAATCTAAAAGTAAATGCTTAATTAGCTAAGCAATATCTAAAGATAGTCTCGATAGTTAAGATGTGGCCTACTACCTGATGAAGTCACTAACTACACAACAGATGACTCACAATTCACTTGGTGAGTACCTCTACAAAGTGTTTGCAGACACGGCACTGATAATAATTCAAAAGGATAGGAATTCGGGTTTACTAATCAACACATTGGTTAAAAGTTATTCAGTCACGCTAAGCTGAAATACTCATTAAATGACTAACCTTACGCAAACACGAATTGAAAAGTAAATAAAAACTGTTTCCAACGATAACCAACTAGTAGGTGTAGTGCTGAAGCCAAGTGAAATACGGATTCGACTAGGCAGGTGGCCACCAACAACCAAGGAACAGAAACTCGTACAGCTTTACCAAGCCTCGACAAACAGGCTTAGCACGTTGCCAAGTGCAGTGACATTCATTCAGTGGCCAGATAACGTGTACTTCTACTATCAGTTAATTTCTTTAAAGTCACTATGTGCACATGGTCAGTGTGCCAAACAGTCGCAAAGTCAAAATATTATGAAGATGCACGCTGTTTTACCCCGTGGAGAGCACAAAAAGACATACAAACAGTTTCGTAGCTTCAAAACGACAAAAGCAGTAGCCATAAAAAGAAACCCATACCTTTTTAACCGGATCATATAGGATTTCGAAGTAGACACTTAACTCCTGAAATTGTTCCTCTGAAAAAGAAATTATTAGCTGTAATATTCACATACTGGCTAGTGGATTGTCCTTGTTTTTGTCTGGATGAGCTTCCCTGGCTTTTCGTTTATATGCTCTTTGTATATCCTTTGGAGTGCAATCATCGCTAAGACCGAAGTAAGCGTAAAGGTCAACATCCATCGGAACAGTAACGCACCGTAGACATTTACCTCACTACTTTGATTCAATATTCAATACTAAATTGCAAGTCCAATATCCAATATCCTGATTACGAGCTAGTATAAACCAGTGATTTCTTTGAGCTCGCTTCTTGATTTTAAGGTAGAGGTTCCAGATCTTCGGTGAACTTATGCGTAGTAAATCCCGCCACTCGACTGCTTTAGCTCTGGTAGACTCCAGGAGGAGTGATGCGAGGATTGGTCAAGATTGTGGTTTGTAGCGTGCAGTATGTTAGGACTCAGCTGCTGCCGTGAATGGAGTTTGACCTAACACCCGTCGGTCGTTCGGTATAGTCATAAAAGTAGAGTAATAATAATAATAATGATAATGATAATAATAGGTTGTAGTGTAGATAATATAGGTTGAGATAAGTGAAATAATAAAGAAAGAAAGATAGAGTAGTCGGTACAGTGGGAGAAGACAGGACGGGTCGTGAAGATTTAGCTTGTATGCTTGTCCATTGACAATGTGGTTTCAAATTTTAAGA